>CABHPR010142654.1:8116-29309 GCA_902168415.1 Peromyscus melanophrys | reverse complement strand
TGTGTGTCTGTGTGTGTGTGTCTAAAAATCTATCCATTCTTGAAGCTGGTACTGTACTTAGCAAAACTACTAAATGATTTTTCGACCTTTGGGTAGGGAGTTAGGGCGTTCACAAGTTGTGAATCTTGCAATTTGAATAATTTCCTCGTGGTTTTTTTTTTTTTTTTTTTTAATTCACTCCAAAGACCGGCTTTAAATAGAACACCGTCACAGAAGTACGGTTTTGAAACATCCACCTACCTGACTGCATATGGGAATACGTACTGCGGGAGCATGTGGGAGAAGAATTGGGTGATTCACACTTTTTAGTTGTTTACATTTCATTTGAAGCAGACTAGTTATTCTCTGCGAGTGCATGCTTATGCATGCATGTGTTCTAATTAGAAATACAAAAAAATGTATGAACTTCATTCTTTGACATTACTATAGCTTCAAATACCTGAAAATTACCATCTGGCCCCCAGAAGGCCTAATTACTGTAAAGTTTATTTATTTTGCATCTCGTGATGTTAAATATGAATGTGCACGTAGTGAAGAGAGCAGCCCCGAGTCTTGGAGACCTACAGGAGAATTTTAAAAGTTGCTGCTTTTTTTTTTTTTTTTTTTTTTTGAGTGTAGTAACTGTTGTAGGGAATGCCCCATCCTGGTTGGTCACCTCCCCAGACACACCATCCTCTTACTTCACTCAGCAAATGGGTTTTGTAGCCTCACTGTGGGCTGTCCATCAGTTCCACATAGAACAGGGCCAGAAGTGAAGAAGGCACCGCAAGAAACTTAGGAGTCAGCTGCATCCAGCAGCTGCAATGCTTTAGGGTAAGGGAAGGGTTGTGGATGGATATGCTAGATGGGGATGTGTGGAGAAAGTCACAGAAACTTTGAAGCCGGTTAAGCTAGATTGGGTAGTGGCAGTTATCTAGATGAAGTGGAGAGGAAAGCCTTCCCAAGAAGAGGGCATGGTACCTCTAGAAGCCCATGGAAATGGAAATGTACCTGGACCCAGGGAATTGACTCATCCAGGAAATATTTCTGGAGGACCTACATGTGCTGGATTCTACTACAGTCCCAAGAGATACAGAGGTGAGGCCAGGCAAAAATCCCTACCCACTTACAGCTTTGTGGTAAAGAAAGAAAAGGCAAAGTAAATAAAGCCTGGCGTGGACAGGGACTGGGGAGGTGTTAGCTGGCTTTTACGTTTAAATAAAATAATTAGGGAGGGTCTTGTGGCCAAGTTGATGCCGAGGAGGAGGAGAGAAGGAAAGCTGTGAACCTTGCACACACCAAAAGGTGGTTGTTTCAGGCCCTTGGAACTCAAGTGCCGGGGGCCCTGAGGCTCCAGTCTTCCCCTAAGGGCAGCAGGAGCAGGCTGCAAAGTGCAAGTTGTTGAAAGGTCAGCTGGAGGTGGGCTCAGGCTTCCTTTATCAGTGTGACTCCACAGGCAGGGGGAACCGGTATAGACTTAGGTCCTGTTTGTGCAGTCTCTGAGACCCCCACACTCAGCCTTGACGTTGAGCTGGGTGTCCATTACGTTTAGAGATGAAGCTGTTACCCGGAAGAAGCTCCCAGGGTTTTGAGAAATGTGCAAATATGTCTTTCAAACATATTTAAGATTTTTTTTAAAGCTTTTTTCTATCATTGTATTTACAAGTATGATAGGTTTCACTGGCGTTTTAGGGGTTACGTCAATGCTGCATAAACCTCCCTTTCCCCCCAAGATGTGAATATTTGTTCCTTGACATGTCAGAAGGCAAGACTCGTTTTCATTGTCCTGGAGTCTGCACTTGTTTCCTGCTGGAGAACCCAGGGCAAATTTGAAGGACAGACGGACTGTCTTTAAAGTCAATGTGTCAGATGTTCTCAAATTGTTCGGGTTTCCTAACAAGCTATAGCTGTTAATCTAGTTCTTGTTTTTAATCTACAACATTACTGTTCTTCTAAATAGTAGCCAGAAATTTAAAAAAAAATGTAGATGTACGCATCAAACTTTCCCTAATGGTGAAGTGAGTTAACACTAGGAAACTGTATGCTGCTTACAAAAAAATCACTGCGTTCATTGACTGTAATTGACAAACTGATGGGTTGCTGGGACCAAAATAACAAGAGATTCCTGTAGTAATACGTAGACATATGTGAGATCAAATGTAGACTTATCTTACTATCCACACCCCCCAACCCCACACACAGATTTGGGATATTGACCTTTTTATTTACACACACACACACACACACACACACACACACACACACACGCTATAATGTTGAGAGTTGAACTCAAGGGCTTGAATGTTGAGAGTTGAACTCAAGGGCTTGCGCAAAACTGGGCTATCCCCTCAATCCCAAAGGTTTAGATTTTCAAATAAGAGTTTTAGGGAAGACACTTCCTTGAAAAAGAGTGTTGGTACTGAAGGTAAGAATTAACTAGAAATATCACTGTTGGACCATCACTCTTTGGATGATCATCTTCCACATGATGGATCTTGAAGTATGCAGACATTACTAAGGTGAGGTTCTCAGCAGGCTTAAGTTGATATGTGAAAACATTTCTTACACAACCAGTGCTGACCGAATTCACAAAGTTATTATCCTGAAAGCATTCCTTAATGCTACTTATAGATCATTACACCTTTAAAAAGTCATTATATGCCCTTCAGGAGTCTTGCTGTATGTGAAAGCATTGTTCGCTCTCACAAAGAAACCCTTGTTCCTTAGAGGGGAGAAGAGTTGAGATCATGTTTATATGCTTTAGATTTTCCATCCTTCTGATGGCTGCAAACGTTTGCCCACGGATTGTTTGTCTTGGCCACAAGGTGTGTCTGCTTGTTCCCAATGGTCAGGGGCCCCTGGGCAGTGGGCCTTAAGGTCATGTTCCCTGGAGATAGGTGTCACCACGGTGAAAGTCAAGCATTCCTGCCCTGCTTTGTCAAGAGCTCGGGTCTTCAGCATCCAGTGAACTTGAGACTTTGCTCAACTTGTGCTCAGTTCACTACCCCGTGTTCCTAAGTCTTCTCCTTGCCTATGATACAGTCTGCATGGGATTCAGACCTAGGTGGCTCAATTCTCACCCCAGCCAAGCGAGTTAATCCTGCTGAGGCCCGCAGTCCATTCGCTGGCATCTAGCAGTTGCTCACCAAGTGTTGGCTGTTGGCAGGGGGTGAAATGTACTTCCCCTAATCTCTGCTGACTGTTGAGCTTCTGTGACTGAAGAACTGAAATTCTTCAAAGGGCTTCCTTTCGGAGTATCGTGTCATCTTGTTTTTGCTTAAGGATCCAGTCGCGTTTTTTTTTTTCACTGTAGTAGTTCACACTTTTGGAAAAGTGCAATTCTCATGCCTTGTCTTCTGGTTTGCTCTTGGTTATTTGACTAACAGATGTGAGGCTAACAGCATACATTAATATTTATAAAATAGTGCTGTGCATTATTCATGTGCACAAGTGTCTTTCTAGCGAAAAGCATTAACTGGTGTCACATTATCTAATGCCATGATATGCAGAAATGGCAGAAAGGAAACTAAGAGTTTATTATTTGTTATTATTTCTCTGAAGTGGTTGAGGTGTATTATATTCATTCACTCATTCAAAATGTCATAAATATTGATACCCAGAAATCTTGATTTCATACAGTGCTGAGATGAAAAGAAAAACGAGTTTGTATTCATTTTTTTTTCCAAATTAAAAGCCTGGACTCCAAAGATGCTTCATAGTCATTGGTGGCTTTCTTCCTCATGCACCAAACTTGTTTTCCAGAAGTAATTTGACTTTTCAATACTCACATGGCTTAGCTCACATTCCAGGCCTTCTGTCTTCTGCCCCTATCCCTTCTGCAACATTGGTTTTTGCAAAGTTGCTATTTGCTGGGTCCTAAGGTAGCTCAGTACTGAAACAGACCTGTCACCGAAGCCACCGTGGTGGACGAATGAGCCTGTCCCCGGCGAGTTCCATTTGGTGATGCTCTTTGGGAAGGTTTAGGGGGTGCAGCCTTGGTGCGGGCAATACATCCCTAAGGATGGGCTTTGAGAGTTCATAGGAGCTTTCTATGAAGAGTAAGCAGAGCTGTGTAAAGTCATGGAGGTCATGGAGTCGAGAAGCGGCATGGGTAAGTGAGCAACAGGCGCCAGTCTGTGTTGCTGGAGGAAGGGGGCATGTGGTAGACAAGAGTCTGAAGATGTGTGTTGGGATCAGTCAAAATAGGCTTTGTGCTCCATGCCAAGGATGTGAACGGCCAGATGTTGGACTTTTTATAGGCCATTGTTTGCAACTAACATGTCCTTAAGAAGCTTGGGGCTGTTCTCCTAATGCCTCTCTCAGTGGGTGTGATTTACACGGAAGTGCCTCTTTTAGGAAGATCAAACACAGGGGCACATGAGGGACAGCTGAGGGCTTTTAGGGAATTTTGATGAAGAGATGAAATAAAATGTTAGATCCTTCCCCAGGATGGTTTCCCCTTAACCAAGATGTATTCATTTTAGGCAGCAGGACATTTGGTAATTGCTAGTCTTTGGGGCTAGATAAACATGGACCCAACATGTTTTACTGGACATTGAATCACAGCGGTGGCTGCATCCATAGTTCACTTACTTAACACACACTTTGAAACTTAGTAGTTTTCGAAATCCAACCGGTGTCTTAGTAGGAAACTACTTCTTTAAAATTGTGACTTCTGTAGCTTTATAAGTCTGTGGCACTACCATCAGCAAATCTGTAGTAATGCACAATTTCAGCAGTGTTGCCAGAATCTTAAACTTGAGAGCAAAGTCTAAAGGGACCTCCTAAATTATCCATTCCACCGCCTTTTTAGTCATTAAAATTTCAGAGCCTAGAGAGCTAAATGCCGAAGGATCTTCGCAGGAACCAGTGTCAGAGCCAAGGTTGTGGTCACCTGGGCCGGGGCCCTCTCTGCTACGTCACCCCATCTGTCTTAGTCTCTTTGTCCTTGTGCACTTTAGGCAATTCTTAGTTTAGACAGAGTCGGAAGTGCTCTGCAGTGTGTTGGTGGGCACCAGGTTTTCTGTCCTCTCTCCTGGTTTTACGTTTGTTTGTTTGTTAAATCCTTGCTCCTGTAATCAAGACTTACCTTCTCCTAAGCTTCCTTACTATTCCTCACCAGCATTCTGCAGTCTGAAAGGAAATTAATCTTCCTATGTATTTCCCATACTATCTCCACATCCTTGCTACATGACTTAGGTCTGAATGATGGATACTATAAACCCTCTTCCTGACATCACAAGGCATTAGTAACCTGGCTCAATTTGGCACACATAATAGATAACCAGTTATGTGCTTGAAGAATATGTGATGGGAATAAAGAAAGAAGGAGTCCATTTATGTTTGTTCTTCATTTCTGGCCCTCCTGTTAGTGGCATTGCCAAAGCATCTGATGAGAAATGCAGAGGTAGAACCTTATATTTATTAATCAATATATAATAAAATGATCTAGTTAACTGTATTGCTCATTTTCAATGGATTCATCACTGAGACACAATAGGAACCAGTGTTCTCGTTCATTACATATTTAGAGCTTTGTGTCCCCTTCTATCTTGAGTAAATATTCATGGGAGTATTTTAGTATTGCCATTGTTTTCGGGACTCTGGTTTTGTCCACTCTAGTGTATAGTGACAGACACCTAACATAGCTTCATTTTGTGCAAATGTCTGCAAAGCAAAATTTTATAGCAGAAGTCCTTTCTACGGATAACCACAAACATGACCTTCCTGCTTTGCACTGATTACAGCCCAAGAAAGAGAGGGAGAGGGAAGCACCCGCTTCTGGGACATAGGCTTTAAGCCCAGAGCAGGGAGACTGAAAGCTCACTGCATTAGACTCCTCCTGGAGCAGAACGGCATACCTGATAACAGCCAGCGGAGAGCTGGGGCTGCACAGAGCAGCACTTGGACCTTACACTGGAGTTTCTAGGCTGGCGTGGAAAGAGATACCAGTATTAGCTGTTTGCAGCTTACCGTAGCCACAGGGATATGTGAACAGCTGAAGAATTAATTTGATCTATATTCCCAGAAGCCTCTCGTCTGCCAACAGAATTCCATTACAGTGAGCTTCTGAGTGTGTACCGTGAGTTTGTTTCTTGCTTTTAAATAATCTGCTCTAGCATATTTCTGGTAAGTCGACTGCTCCATAATGGGGTGCAGCTATCTCTCAGTTAGGAGGAAACTCCATTAACCTGAGCAGGGACAACACAGGAAAGGTGAGGCTCTGGGTGTACATTTGTACCCTCAGCCTTCAGGAAGGCAGATTTCAGATTAGCACAGCCCTCTATCCAGTAAGTGTTGTTAGACTTGAAATGTCCTATTTCCATAAGGAAGAATACTTTGATGAGCAGAGAAGTTGAATCCCGGATTAGTCAGGCTAAGAGGTTCACACACACACAAAAAAATTCTTGGAGCATCCCATAGTTCTCTTAGACCTGGAGTTCAGGGGCCTCCCAAACTTCTTGTATGAGGCCCTGCCACACCCCTCTGGTTGGCTCTTCCTCTCTACTCTCAGCATGGAAGGCTTTGTATTTCAAATCTTGCGTATCAAACATGAAGGAAGGCCATAACAGACACCATCCAGAGATACTATGGAGTAGAAAGGCAGTCCAGGAGGAAATAAATAGGGGGCACTGTTTTTACACTACCAACATGTGTTCTATATTAAAAAAGGAAGCCACTTATATTCTGCAAAGTTGCCTGCTGAACTAAGACTACAAGAGCTGTTGAGAAAATCAGGGTGAGGGGATGTCCCTTAAAACCTATAAAACCATGTGCTTAGAGGATAAATGTGAACTATATGAACCTGAATGAACATATCAACACAGGTGTAAGCTGCCCATGGCTTGGCCCTGGATACCTGGCAGTTTACCCAAGTTAAAAGTCATTCTGCTCCCTTCAGAACTTGGAGCCTGAGGGTAGGTGGTCGTTGAAGATGGAGTCCAGTGTTGTCAGAATTAAACAAGATCCAGGAGTCATTTCTTCCTCTACGTCTGTATTTCTTTCTTTAAAAAAAAAACCATGCCAGAGTTTCTTCCGCTTTTTTATTTTTGCTGGCAACCTTTCTAGGTGGCTTTTAATGTAGCAGAAATTTTAGCCAGTAGGGGAATCCCCCTTTTTTTGTACTAAATGAAGGGATATAAACTAGATGACCTGCTAGCATCTTCATCTGTTGGTGATGCTTTTACTCTGATTGTTTAAAAAGAGAGAGCAGTCCCAAATAAGCTGCTTCTGTTTTGTTTTGTTTTTTTAAAACATTAATATCCTAGAAAAAGATCTCATGAACAAGTATGTTTTTTTTTTAAAGTGGACATTTGTTACTTACAAATCCCATGTTGCTGTAATTACATTAGAGAAGCTTATTAGTCCTGTTTTTCTTGCTGTGATATAATTCCAGGACCAAAGCATCTCACAGCAGAGTTTCTTTGGCCTTACGGTTTCATAGGGAGAGTCCCTAAGGTGTGTGAGGCATGGCCGCCGGCAGCCAGAGCGGGCAGCTGAGAGATCACATATTCAACTGTAAACATGACGCACAGAGAAAAAGAACTAGGGAAGTAGGGCAGGCTTTTAAACTCTCAGAGCCTGGCCCCCAGTGACACCCTTCCTTCATCAAGGCCACGCCTCTCTGTAACCTTCCTAAACAGTGCCAACCAACTAGGAACCAAGAACTCGAATCCATGAGCCTCAGGGCGGGGCAGGGGGGGCATTTTGCTTTCAGACTCCCCAGGAAGCATTTTTCTGGTTCAGTGATGACCTGGAGAGGTATGCCTTGCTCACTGTTGTTTCTTAGTCTGGGATCGCCTGCTGCTGTCTTGGCTTAGAAACCAGCAGGGCAAGGCCATGCATCAGAACAGCAGTTCTTAAAGCATGGCTTGCAGACTTCTAAAGTCCCCAAGACCGTTTCAGATGGCACACAAGAGCACAACTGTCTCTATAATAATGCTAAATTTGTATTTGTCTTTATTCCCTCGGTGTCCATTTGATGACAGTGGGGGAAACAAACAAAGCCACGTAAAAGGCGTCTTAATCTAAAGAGGTGATGGCACCGGACTTCCAGTGAGCCTTCCTTTCCAGCACCCTGCACAGTGAATGATGCAACAGTTAAATAACATTAAAAAAAAAAATCCCCCTAAGGAGACCCTTCACTGAAAGTAAGGTTGTTAATTGTACTAATTTTCAACTCTTCATCTCACTAGTTCTGTGGGATGGTATGAGATGTGCCTGAGAAGTCTTTCTACGGCACACTGCAATGTGGCTATCTGAAGGGAAAAAAAAATATGGTGTTTCCAGGTGAAACCTGGGTGGAGGTGTCCTGTTGGCAGTTGGATGTACTCACGTACCTGGACAGACTTGGAAACGTAGCTCTTTGAATTTGTACCCAACATTAGGTTTCTCGTATATTCAGGAAAAGGAATTAGCATCCTGATTCGTTACCTTGTAGATACCAACTTTAAAATACATGTGCAATAGTATCTGTTGACCCTTCTGTCTAGGAGACTACACCTAGTCACATGTAGAATGCTAGGGAACAAACGTACTTGTTATAAATAAGGGGCGGTACCCTGATCTTGACTACTTCTGTTCTGACCAGCCCAAAATGTAGCCAGGAACTATGTCAAAAAATCAGATGCTTTGTTGGGTAGACATCTGCAAAGAGAATTCACCAAGCACTGTGTAGTAGTGCTATAGATAGACCACCCTGATCGTGCTGTCTGAAATGCTCTGAAATCAAGGTTTTCTGAGCACGGTTACAGCTCAAAGTCTATTCAGATATTTTACTAAAAACAAACAAAAAAAACCCAACCAAACAAACAAATAAAACCCTGAAATTTGAAACATTTTTGGTTTCGAGGATTAGGATAAGAAAGATTCAGCCTGCACTGGGTTCAGATTGTCTCAGACTTGATTAGCTTTGTGATCTCATCAAGTTTCATTAAACTTTGCTTTCAATCCCTGTTGATTTTCGGTTAAGTTATTTCAAAGTATAATGTTCTGTAATAGAAAACTGTAAAAGCATTTTGTCTTAGAAGCATGCTGTTCTCAATCCTCTAAAACAACCGTTGCTAAGGGAACTGCTTGCTAAAAAGAAAAACAAAGTATTGATTAGGTGGGGCCAGAGAACAGAAAGGTTTCCTTTCCACAAAGTCGAGAAACACATCGACCATGTTTTTGGCTTCAGAGAGCCTCTTCCAGGCTGATGGAATGGGTGCTGGTGACATCCCCAGGGGACAGCAGCTTTAACCATGGAACGTTGGTGCAGCCTGTGCTGCACCAAGACACTTTGGCTGAGAAACAAAGCAATACAGAGCCAGGGGGATTGTGAAGGGCTGTTGCCTTTCAGTACTGATTCCCAATTCAGGGCAATCGGTCTTCCTGAGTGAGGACAGGGAGCTGCATCTGGTGGTCCAAACGGCTTGGCTCTGAAAATGGGTTTCTTGGAAGGATGATAATGCCCACCAGGTGTTAAGTGGTCGCTGTCTGAGAGCTGGACTGAGAAGGAGACTAATGGCAGATGATTCCTAGTCAGAAACTACCAATGTGCAAGCATTAGTTTAAAATATGTGCCCCACTCAGTGCTTTCATGGCAAGCTTTTTAAAATAAGATCTGCTTAAAAGTGTTTCATTTATCTATCATCTTGAAACACACTTTTCTTGTGACATTGTGGTCTGTTTTATAATAAACTATTTTTTATTGTGTGTGTATACACACACACACACACACACACACACACACTGTATTGATGTTAAGGAAATTAACAGTGGTATTCCCCAGTTCCTACCAGTTAGGTCTCTGGCCCATTGGAGATGTTTAACTTAGAACCTCGATCTAAGTGAGAGACCCTGTGCATATGCTTGCAGATAGATGGAAGATGGAACAGTTCCTTCTCCCGGGCATTTGGAGAAAACGTCTCAAAAGAGGTCACAGTGATCCGAGTCTCAAAGAATGAGTAAGAGTTACACTGAAGCAGAAAGCAAACCTGTGTTCTAGGTAGAAACACAAAGCACCGGGAACATTTCTAGGGTTGCGGTGAGAATGTCAGTGCACATAGAGGATAGAGCTGTGAGGGGGATCACTAAAAGAGGGGTCTCGAAGTAGGCACAAACTACATCATGAAGAATGTTACGTTCAACAGCGAAGTTTGGACTTTGGTGTCTGGCAAGAGAGAGCCACTGAATAGCCTTGGCTTTTCAAGGAAGACAACAGTTGTGGGAAATGAGGCGGAAGGACAAGGGAATAGAGGTAAGAAAACAGTAGAGGACTGGGTGGGAGCCCTGCGCCCCGGACGGAGGGGCACGGTTGTGTGGTATAATGGAAGCATGGGATTTCTTTTTTTTTTTCGTGGAAAGAATGATTGTGGAAGAAGCAACTTAATTTGGAAATGCTGTGCATATTTATTAAATCAGCAATTGAGATTTCATTAAAAAAAAGAAAAGAGAAAGAAGGGAGACGTATGGATGGTCTTTCGAGTGAGTGGTTCAAATATTTTATGAATTACTTGGAAGCTTTGACATTCTTAGGATTAGACTGTCTCTGCATTGCAGATTTGAATATGCAGTCACAGAAAGTCCTTTGCAAGTTCCGCTGAACCTGTACCTAGACTGTGCTACACGTAGATGAGAAAGCGTTGAGGTGTCATCCCGTGCCATAACTGAGGACAGATGACATTTTTTCTGTCTTGAGTTGCTTGGTGTATTTTCTGGTTTTTGGGGTATTTGAAGTGATTTTGGTTAGCATGAAGTGTGCCTTTGTATGTGTGAGTATTATTTACATGCTATTTCTGAGAACCTAAGGCAGGCCAAGTAAGAGAATAGATCATAAAACAGATCACTTGGGAATCTGCCTAAATTTTGAAACCAAGGGAATAGATTATAAAACAGATCACTTGGGAATCTGCCTAAACTTTGAAACCAAAAGATAATCAAAACTAAGGTGTTGATTACATACATGAACCTCATCTAAAATCAACACAGATTTCTCTCCTCTGCCATCTCAAAGAACCGCCCCAAGCTCTTCAGGTTTTCAGGTTGTGATTTCTTCTCTCAAGATTCCTTGGCAAAAAAAAAAAAAAATTATTTCAGTAAGGGAGAGTAATCTTGTCTAGTATGTGCATTGAGTGACGGCACCAGACGTTAAGTGTTAGCTCTGTGAAAACCATAGCTATTTGTTGGCACTGTCTTCCATGAAAACATAACTCCCCCTGCCCCTCAAAATGTGATGGATCCATGTCAGGGTCACATAGGTGTCAGGCGAGCACTCGGCCATGGAGCCACACACCTCAGCTGGGAAGTGCCATCTTAAGATGGCGTGTATCCTTTAGTGTGAACAACAGGTGTTAAGTGCTCTCTCAAATCCAAGCACTTTGAAAAATTCTTTCTAGATACCGTTATCAGAAACATGTTTGCCATCCAGCAGTCAGCCCCAGCTCGGGTAGGATAGGGTCTTTTAAAGATAACGTGAAGTGGGGAGACTCATGTCCCCGGTTGTCTGTAGAGAAGTACTGTGGTTTTCTGTACCGAGGTATTTGAACTAGGGGGAACATTGTTAAGAACAGAACCTAATCGGTGTTTCTCATGTTTATTTCATTTTTCTGAACTGGCTCCCAGAAAAAAAAAAAAAAGCTGGCTTTAAAGATTTTAATTCTTACTAATTTTAATTATGTGTACTTGTATGGGTATGAACACATGAGGAAAGATACTGATGGAGGCCAGAAGATGGTATCAGAGCTCCCAGAAATGGAATTGCAGGAGATTGTTAGCTACCCAATGTGGGTGCTGAGAATAGAACCCAGGTCCTCTACAAAAGCAGTACTTGCTCATAACCATTGAGCCATTTCTCCAACCCCAAGGCTAGCTCTATAACATACTTTATTACCATCTCTTCCATCCCAGGGCAAGCACCTGAATTGGTCTCAGCTTCTGAATGTCATGACTTCTGTCTCTCATTGGGTTGTAGCTCTTTGTGTGGTGGTCATCGGCTTCGTTGAAGGTAGTGTTGGGTGCCAGCAGTGGGTCCCAAAATATGTTACAGGTGATCTCCTCCATTGGATCTCTGTGGGAGCCTGTGGGAGTCCAGCTCCGACCTGCTCCCACCTTATGAAGGGTTCTTGGGTGGAGGAGAGAGGAATGAGAAAATATTAGGTAGAAAGATAGACCTAGAAGATGAGAAGAAAGATAGAGACACAAGATAGCTTTGGGAGGGCCTGGGTCAATACCCATCAGCCCCTTCATTTATCCAACAGGGCTTTTTATAATATGCCAAGGGGAGAGGCAAAAGACCTCCCCCTTGCTAGATCAAAGCATACCATACAGCCAAGTATGGACACTTCCAAACACCTGGTAAACACGCCAGTGACCAAATCATCTCCTTATACAGCCTTGCTGGGTAAAGCAAGCTCAGATTCTCTGACCTTGAGTAAAGTCTCAATAGGAAGCCTCTGTGGGTCTCCACAGACTTCATTCCTTTCTCTCAATGATATGATGTTTGATGTTTATTAGCTGCCTTGGTGTATTGTGGTCTACAGTAAGAAAAAAGTTAACCTAAGTTTTCTTTTGAGATTGGCAAATGTAACTCATATATACTTCTAGTGAACGTGAAAGTTGAAGAAGCTTTGTTTCAAAATTTAAAAGTGGGGTGTGTGTGTGTGTGTGTGTGTGTGTTTGTTTGTGTGTGTTGCATGCCTATGCATATGGAACAGAGGACAACCTTGGATGTCATTCCTTGGACACCATCCACCCTTTTTTTTCTGGGAAAGGGTCTGTGGAACTCACTCATTCAGCTAGGCTGATTGGCCAGCAACTCCCCAGGATTCTCCTGTCAGTTCCTCCTCAGCACTGGGATTATAACAGCAACACCCTTGGCTTTCATGGGTCCTCCCTTGTGTGTGGCTTGCACTCTACTGACTGAACTATCTCCCAAGCCTTGCTCCCCCAATTCAGTATTTTTAGGGATCATACTCGGTGTGTGGCACATGGGAGTCGTGGATGTTGGTCATAAATGTTTGTGTATGTGACTATTTAATTTCTACATGTGTGGCTATGTTCCAGGCTTCCCAGTGACCAAGAGGAGGTTGTATTTGTGCGTACAATTTCAGCCCAAACTGCCTTTCACCAGGGAAGGCCTCACAGTCAGATGCTCGTCTTGACATCCCAGTGTGTGTTTGATCTCAAGGCCTTTGAAGGAAGCATGTGAGCAAACCATTCTCTGGGTCATTGTCTTCCAGATGAAGACTGGGATGATGACCAGCTGCTCGGTTTTGAACCATGCAATGAAAATCTCATCTCGGGCTGCAATATCATCAACGGGAAGTGTGAATGTGACACCATCCGAACCTGCAACAATCCCTTTGAGTTTCCAAGGAAGGATATGTGCCTTTCCGCTTTAAAGAGGATTGAAGGTAAGCTTGGGTTTTTCCTTAACTGTCTGTAAGCCTCAACATTGTGTAACTCTCAACAGTGATAACGTGTGAGCCAACACAGGCAAGGACAACCTTATAGAGTCCTGAGATTCCTAAAGTGTCTCAGGGACTGATGTGATTTGAGGTGTGTGTGTGTGTGTGTGTGTGTGTGTGTGTGTGTGTGTGTGTGTGTGTTTTTCCCAGAAGTGTGGGATGGTATGCTGTCATCTTGTGAGCAGGGTACCACCTTGTGCCAGCTGGCCTAGGTCACCTCTGCATAATGGATGATTTCATGAGTGGTGTGCTTGGGATCGGCATCTGTTGTCACCAGGTCCATTCTGCTTGATTGACCCTAGCGTGGGGCTCTGCTAATTAGAAAGATGGCTCATCTGGCAGAAAGGAAGAGCGCCTCAGAGGAGAGAAGTGTGCCTTTACGTTGAAAGCTAAGGTTAACTTTGCCAGGAGCCACGATCGGGCAGGTATGAATGGATTGTGAGACGTTTCACCTCTGTAGAGAAGTCAGAAATTGCATTAAAGGAACAAGAAAATTACGCTAATATGGCCCAGACATTTTTGTCTGTTTGTAATACAGCCTAGAAAAAAAAGCGATGGGTAACTTGAAAATGTATTTGTAATTCATAGAAATCACAAGAGAAGTGCCCAGAGCGTAGTACTAGAGTTCACAACAAAAAATTAAAGAGGAGAGAGGCCTGGATGCCAGCTCTGCCTGACGGGCACTGAGTTTTCCCTCAGCCCAAGGTTCTTCTTCATGGGGAAATGAGAAAAAAGTGTTAAGAGGAGAAGGTCTTAAATTTACCTTTTTCCTTTAGAATGTTGCCATTCTCAGAATGACAAAACACGCAGTTTGGAATAACAAGGATTTCTGCATCCAAAATTCAAGGCCCTGGGGCCGTAGAGCGGGACTGACGCTTCTGGAATGTATTACATTTACAATGTATTGGATTTATTAAACTGCTGTAAATAATAAGGCATCTATAATAACCTATAAAATAATACTGCTCTTTGTATTTACCAGAACTACTTAATCATTGAGAGACTATAGAGGAAAATAATAGAAATGAAATATGAATTATTATTAATAGTAGTAGTTTGTGGTCCAAGTAATTGAACCCAGGCAGGGCCTCATGCGTGCTAGGCAAGGGCTTTACTACGACTTCTTTTTTATTTACTTATTCATTCTCTCATACATCACATCCTGACCACAGCTTACCCTCTTTCCAGCCCTCTCTGTACTCCCCTACCTCTCCTCTCCCCCAGATCCATTGCTCTTCCGTTTCCCTTCAAAAAAGAGCAGGTCTCCAAGGGATATCAACTGAACACGGCATAACAAGTTACAATAAGACTAGGCAAATACCCTCATATTAAAGCTGGATGAGGTAACCCAGTATGAAGAAAAGGGTCCCAAGAGCAGGCAAAGGAGTCAGAGACACCCCCCACTTCCACTGTTCTTTTGTTTCCACAAGAACAACGAGCTACACAACCATAACATATATGCAGAGGACCTAGGTCAGACCTCACAAGGTCCACGCTTGTTGCTTCAGTCTCTGTGAGCCCCTATGAGCCCTGCTTAGTTGATGCTGTGGGCCGCCTTCTCTCCCTCCCCAGCCTGACATAAAGTTTTATCACTACAGAGAGTAGTCAATAACATTCACCCCAGTCCTTAAGTTGGTGCCTTGTTCGTCAGAATTTTCACGTACTGATAAGTTTACAAGGTTAACCATCATGCGAACACCTAGGGTTATAGATGATTTGGTTACATGACTATTTAAATAATCGGCTGATTTATCCATATTTTTTTTTAAAAATCAGGTTATATGAAATAATGTGGCAAGTTAGATCCATCACTTCTTGCCATTCTTACATTTATGAAACTGCTTTTTTTCCATTAATTCCCAGTGCTCTGCAATGGCTGTCACTCAGTCACGTGGCAGTCACTTAACTAATGCCCTGTTCCTGGGCATGGCTTCTTCACAGCCCTCTAGGTTGTTTGAGATGTAGCAGTTTCAATAAGAAAGTTTGGTCACCAGACAGACCTGCTGTTCACATACAACCAGGACAGTCACATGTAATGAATTAGGCATGTGTTCATGACCTGTGTAATGACCTTGAAAAAGTGATTGTACGATGGCTATCTGTGACGTCTGTCTTCTCTTACATTGAGATCATCCCCATAGTAGGTACTGTATCTAGTTAAATTCCTTCACCTAAAAAAAAAAAAATTAGCTAGTTTGGTCAGAAGGCCTTCATCTAATCCAAAGGTAGAATTGACTGAGGTTATTGAAGGCTAAATGCTTTGTTATTTAAAATAAGACATTCTGTAATATCTGAGATCATTTCAAGAACTCCAGATTAGGGGATTTCCCTTTTCTTAGGAGTAATTCGGGGGGGGTGTGGGGGGGAATCCCTCCTTATTGTTCAACATGTAAACCTTAAAGATGATCTTGGACTTATGTATAATGCAGTCATTAAGAGTGATTGAAGCTGGATAGTTGGAATACTATAGATATCTTATGGTCAAGAAAGAATGACCTAGAATTAATAGCTTAAGATGTGATAGAGTGTGCCAGGTCTTTTCTTTGAGGCCACCAACCAGCTCCCAAAACATGACACAGAGACTTCTTATTATAAATGTTCGGCCTAGCTTAGGCTCATTTCTGGCTAGCTCTTTTAGCTTAAACTAACTCGTTTCTCTTTATCTACCTTTTGCCTTGGGGCTTTCTATCTTTTCTTTCTATATAAGTTACATTCACTATGTCTCATGTCTGACTGGCCGACAGCTGCCTGGCTTCTTACCCTGGGCATGTCCCTTGTTCTCTCCTTCTTCTCTTGTTCTCCTTTTTTTTTTTTAAGCCTAGAGTTCTTCTATTTATTCTCTCTGCCCACCAGCCCTGCCTGTCCTTTCTCTGCCTAGCTATTGGTCATTCAGCTCTTTATTAGACTAATCAGATACCTTAGGCAGGCAAGGTGAAGCAAATACAACACATTTTTTCATAATTAAACAAATGCAGCACAAACAAATGTAACACATCTTTACATCGTTAACTAAGGCAGCAGAAGCAAATGTAACACACCTTCACATAGTTAAAGTAATATTCCACAGCGTAAACATCTTTGCCTAGTTAAAATAACATTCCGCAACAATAGAGGGTAAAGTCTGTTTGGATAATGGTAGATTTTAGAACTGAGAACCACCTGAACTAAAGAATGCCATTTTTTGAACTGCGAATTTGTGTGCTTTACACTAGGAAAATCGGCCAATAAGAGCAAGATTTTTATGTAGGTAGCTAATAGGAGACAAAGAGGAGGTGACCAAAGAATTACTCCAGGAATAGGATCCCTGGATCACATCTGAGCTGCAAAGGACCCCAGGGACAGTATGACAATTAACAGTAAAGAGTGGTAAGGAGGAGGTCCTGAGAAGTCTTGCAGATAGAACGCAATAAGGCTGCATTGTGATATACTCTGAATGCACACACTCCAAGTGAACAAGGTCTGTTTTCTACATAGGGGAAGGAAGCATCCTTGGGAGAAGACCTCTCAAAAAAGAGGAATGACCCCATTAGGAGATGGTAGGGAGACATCCCAGTTCGCACTGCTTGCTAAAGAGCAATCTATAAAATGTATTCTGGAGTAGGCTTCTTAGTCACACATTACATGGGCTTCTAGGATAGTATAGATTATACAGCACATTTGATGTTGCACAGTAAACATTTTGGAAATGGAGGCAGAGACATGGGGCTTCAGAAATCGCTCCTTGATTTTTAGCCACCAGTACTTGGGAGTCATGTGAAATGATGTGTACCCTTTTGCTGATTGAAGAAAGGCGGGCAGTTGTGTATGGACATGCGGTGTTTGATATCCCTGTCTTGTACTGAGTGGACAAAGAAACTGCTGTGGAAGGAGGTTTAGTGGAGGAACTTTGAATTGAGTTTAACTCTGAGAAATGCGTTGAGTAGTTCTACAGAAGTGAGCGTGTAAAAACAAGCTTGGACAGAAAAGATGGTATTGACGGGAGTCCTTGGAATTGGTTGAATGGGCGGGCTTTGTTGGCAGATGTGAATGGATGAAGAAGGGGAAAACTCTCAGATTTGGGAGGGTACTTGTAAGAATAAATGATGAGTGAATGGTGGTCAAGATAGATTTTAGGGGCCTGATACATAGGCTATACACAGGGGTCGTTGGCGAAGTGTGACATACAATGAGAGCAGCTCCATGGAAGATTGGTTGAGAAGTACCTCCAGAGTTTGTTTTGCTGTGTTTGAGGTATCCATGGAGAATCCAGGGAAGATGTGTGTGATGGACCTAAAACTCAGAAGGTGGATGTAAGGGTGATGAGAATGTGGTATCCTTCATGACTTTGGGGTACATCAGTGATATGAGCACATGAAACTTTTTTTAGGAAGACTAATGTAACAGGAATGGACATAATAGAGGAGAAGGAATGATAGCCCACCGGAAGTGATATAAAAGGACCTGTCCAGTGAAAAGCGGTGCCCGAGGGAATGAGTCCTAGTCATTGCTGCTCTTAACTGAGTGAAAAAGTCATACACCGTTGTTGGCACCAGAATGGCAGCATGGAATACATCACTTGAACTGATTGTTAAGTGATTGGTCAGCTCGGTGGCGGCTTTGTTTTGCTTTCCTTAAAGTTTGTAGGACTGTTTGCATTAGAGCTGGGCAACCCATCCCCAGAAGGGGCGCTGGTTCAAAGCAGAAATCCTGAGATAAGGAAATGACTGGAAAGGGAGGTGATTACAGGATTATGGTCCTAGACAATGGGGATCCAGAAGAGCCCTCCCCTCCGCTGGCACTCACAGCTGTGCCTTCAGGGGCCTGTTCCCGTTCCTTAGATCCACTGCTTAGCTCTCGAGTCTTCCTCCCTGTGCCTGGTCATGCAGGAGGTGCTGAGTGGGTGCCGAGTGAGCCCATGCTGCTGGCTGCACCCCCTGACTCCCCAGACCCACTCTGTTGTACCATCAGTGAAGGACTTCTTCTGGATGGCTTTATGGGTGCAGGAGCATACACCAAATCGAGCAGGGGAAGTCTGAGTTTCATTTTTTTAACAAAAGATGTGTTATAAGTGCCCTAAGACAGACTCCGTTTATACAGAGTTTCCTCTCTGTATTTATTTTCCTGCTGCCGCTGAAAGCGAATGGAAGTTCGGTTTTTTTATGTTGTGTGGTTCCGTTCTCTGGAGCCAACCTGATCTTGAGTCGGACACCTTCCCTTCTGGTTTTGTTTGCTTGTTGGTTTTTGTTTGGTTCTGTTTTTTTCCTCTTGGATTTTTAAGGACGTCAGAGCATTGACTTTCAACTAAATGTATTATTTCAGTTCTGTCTGAGGAAATGAGGTTGTCGCTTTCTAACTCATTTTTAGGCTTTCCTTGACGTGTTCTTTCACCTTCTTCCCCTGCAGGGTCAGGTGCCAAGGTTAGATTGTATTTCCGATGGTTATCTTTCTCCTAGTCTCTTGACGGCAGTACAAGCTGTGCTCTGTGGCTCTCTCCGGGTGCCATTTGTAACATTTGTCACTAAACAAAAATTAACTAGTATTTTGAAAGCAATATTGTACTGTGTACGTTCATAGAACTTTCTCAAAAAAAAATTTTTAATGTGCCTATGAGGTAGAAGTTGGGGGTAGAGGTAGAAGTTGGGGGTACTCACAGAAAACACCCACAGAAAAATGAGGTAACAGTGCGGTGCATAGCGTTAATTTTTATCCCCCAGGTGAGGCAGTGCCTAGAATTCCCTCCTGTTTCTCTTGCCCCTGGGACCACCTGATGAAGACGCTTCCAGCTGCAATAAGAAGGCTACTGTCCTGTCACATAAGCACAGGGAAGGTAGAAGAAGCCCTGCTCTTCTCCCCTGCACGTTCCCTCCTGGGCTACATCCGTAGGGAGGGCCTAGTGTCTCTGGTTTCCTCAGAGCTCTTGACTGACCAGGGCTCACCTACAGCAGGGGACTGTGCATAGCCCACAAGCCCCCCCAGCAGAAGGGGCTCCTGCTGGCTTTCCCCACGTTGAATAGGAGAACCTGTTGATGCAGATTACTTCCCTCCCCAGAGAGACAGATTTGTGATGCTGCCCCAAGAGAACGTTGTGTCTTTAATCACTGGACCAACTCTGAGCGACTTCTGCCTTGTTTTTCCAAATAAAGCGTAGGCTTCAAATTGCTTTACTTGAAATACCAATGCACAGTGGTCTCACCGGGCAATTAAAGATTTCTTCCAAGTAAGCGCTAAAAGAAATGAAAATGCAGCGAGGGCACTTTACCTGTTGTTACTATTGTTAATGGGCTGCAAGATGGCTCAGTGGGTGGGGATGCTGGCTGGCAAGCTTGATCTGAGTTTCATCCTCAGAACCGATGTGATGGAAGGAGAGAACTGACCTCCTGCAAGTTGTCTACACACACACACACACACACACACACACACACACACACACACACACACACACAAAGTAAATGCAGAAAATTATTATCACCACTACTACTATTCATGTTAGTATGTATAGGATCATATACTAAAGGATAGAATAAACCCTGAAGTTAGATTCTGGAGAACCCCAGCTGTGTGTACTAGAGGTGACCTTTTGTGTAACTTACCTGTCTGATCCTCACAGAGCAGGAGAGATACATCTAGAACCTCACGTCCTTGGATTTTCGTGTGGATTACACGGACATATCCTACATGGTATTAAATAAACATCAGTGCCCCCAAATATTGTCTAATGTATTATTGACTATTAGAAACAATAGCATTATGGTTATTAACTCACAGGGCATAGAAATAGTTGTACGTGACTGCTGGTTATTCAAGAACTTGACTTAGCACAGTTAAACTTACAAACTTGACTTAGCACAGTTAAACTTACAAGGCTCTTCTAACAACTCATGACTATTATTCTATTCACAAGAGGATAGACATGGGCTGCGTCCTCTATGTCTGATGAGGTTTATGGCATCCAGGAGACACTCGGCCTTTTCAGACTGCTGCAAATATATTCATTGATGATGCAATATGTATATACATATATATATATAAAAGCTTTTATTTATATATATGTATATCTTCTCCTGTTCTCCCCCAAAAGGATAAACTCAACACGTGTTTATCCAGACACTAATACCAGCTGCGTTTCAGGGACCTTACCTTCTCAGCTTTAGGACTTTGGTATTTACAGATTCCTAATTGCTAAGTCAGGCTCTTCATTAAAATTATTCAACCTAGATTCTATTTTTCTTCGTCTAATTAGATCTGAAAGCCATGCTGGGCTATGCTTATGAACGTATTGCTTTAACTCGTAGAAATTGTCTTAAATTTTAATTTTAAAGGAACCCAATTAATATTGCTTATCAGCTTTGGAACTGCTAGCTCTTCCTGTGGCCAAGTGAAAAGCACATTATCCTCACCTTCCAGATGGCAGCAAGGACCTCATTACCATCAGGGTCCCGGATGGCTCTCCCTTTGGCTACTCAAATGCCATTTACAAATACTTACTCTGCTTATTAAGACAATAAGGCCATTATGTAATTTTAAATCTGTATCACTGCTTCCTTCTTTTTTGTAAAGACAACCATGAATGGCTAATACAGTATGCTGTTCTTTAAAGACTATACAAACTTTATTACAAAGAACTTGCAAATAAAACATCACAAAGCACCATTAACAAGACTGCATGTCTGTAGAGCTCAGTGAACTTCTGTCCAGTTAGAATCACCCTGCTTTTTCATTTGGAGAAAATATATACTTATATATGAAGAGGTGTGTGTGTGTGTGTGTGTGTGTGTGTGTGTGTGTGT
>CABHPR010142653.1:38500-49340 GCA_902168415.1 Peromyscus melanophrys | reverse complement strand
TTTTTTTATTTTTGTAATTAAGGTTGAGAGAGCATCTTTACAGGCCAGAAAGCAAGAGAGGAGGCACAGGATGTGGGGATTTGGGGTGAAGTCTTGATGTGGACTTTAAAACACAAACAATATAAAAATAAAAGGCACCAAGATTGGTAAGGTACAAATGGGGGTGCGGAAGTGGACACAGGGGAAAGCAAAGGTGAGAGTAAACCAAAACTGTGGGTGTGTGAGCAAGCTATATAGAAACCTGCCGCTAGGTAAGAAGAAGGTATCCAGAGGGAACGGATGGGGAAAAAGGGGAGTGGTAGGATGAGTGCAATATGTAAATAGCTGTCAGATAACTAAAGTTTAAAAATCTTACAGAAAATTGCAATGCAAGGCAAATAGTGTTGACCAAAGGCAAAGTCAACCACTGTCAAATGAAGAAAAGTGAAAACGTTCTGATGTCTGATGTTGAGTATTTAAGTGGAATATTCAGGTTACTGCTAGTATGGGTTTTCTTTATTTAGGCTCCATCAAACACAGTGTGATGTGTGTAATATTCTCTTATTATAAAAATAAAACTATCTCTATTGTATATAGTTTATGTAATCACATTTCAGGAAATCTGAGAGAAACAATTAAGAAGATTTGAAATACCAAGTTTTAGTTGAGTAAATAAGAAAAACTACCACTTTGAGAGCTAGTTAAAAATATTAACAATATAGATAGCTACAATAAAAGAAATTTGAACTGAGGTACTTTGACTTGCTGGTCAAAGCTGATACTGGAATCCATGGGTGTTTTAAGGAAAATATAATTGTCAAGTGCAGGATAATTCTCCATAAATTAATGGTGGAGGCCCGAGCGGATCCCAAAGCGAAGTTGTTGTGTTTTCTCTTAGGTGCTGACCAGAACTCCATGGTAAGACTCTATTACTGAAGACACTGCACTCTTGACCTAGAACAGAGAGACAACAGACTGGAGACAAGCTAGAAGCTCTCCCCCGCTGAGTAGCCCTAGCTCTCAGAGTCCCAGAAGGTGCTATTGAGGCTGCAGGGGGAGAACACTCATCAATGGCCCTGACCCCTGTCAAGCAATTAGTGTCCACTGATTTAGTGTCATCACGACTGCTAGAGGCTAATCAATGGCCTAATGATTGGATCTTATACCAGCTCCAAGGAAGGAATGCAATCCTGGTACTGTAAATATGACCGAAAGCACCTGGCTAGGGTGGTCACAAGCCCTGTGGGGTTGGATTTACTACTTCTTATTGTGCTAAATGGACATGAGGTCAAACTACTTTCTAAAAGGGTGTCATAGACTAGTGCAGCTTTCAGCCTTGGTCACAGAAGCTTCTTATTGGGGAAGACAATGGTTAATGCAGAGACTCAAAACAGGGCTTTTGAAAGTGAGAGGATGGAGGTGACAGAAAAAATTGGAGGGGGATGAAAGAGGAGTGGAAATGGTGTAAATACTGTACTCATACATGAAACTTTTAAAAAACATAGTTAAAAAAAACTGGGCCACATGCTGAAAATATGCAACTCTAGAGTCTACAGTCCTGAACGGGACAACTATAACACCTGCTCCAAGGCCTAAGGAACATGATGGAGAGTGGGAGAAGAAATGTAAAAGCCAGAGGAAGAGGAGAGGTTCTGTGAGACACTACTTTCTATATTCAACATGGTCATTGGGATTATGAACATACAGCAGTGGAGGATGCCTGAATAAACAGACATGAAAGTAGGGAACAGCACTGTTTGACAGTAAGAAGGGAATCAGCAGGTCTGTGGGAGGATGGGAGGGGACAGTGGGTGATACTTATAATCATGTGCAATGCATACATTTATAAAACAAAAGATAAATAAATGAAAAATAGAAACTGAATCCATACATTTAGAGTTTTGTTTCAATAATATACAAACACATGTATTAGGAATAGAATAATTTATTAATTTTATGAAGAAAATAATTTGTGGACAATTTGTGTTCTACTTCGAGTGTGAATCCAAAAACAATTTATACTCTACCTTTCCTTAAAGATTTCACTATTTTATAATAATGATAATGATAATAATAATAATAATAATAATAATAATAATAATACAAGCTTTTAGTCTATATTTTATTACTTTACTTAACATTATGTAAAACAAAATCCCTATTATGTGCAAAGTACAGGGCCAAATATTATGATGAACTTAAACAGAGAATCTGGTCATAGAAGACACCTTTAAGTTTTCAGAAATAGTCATCAGTTTTTGAGTTTTCTTAAGGCATCTAAAACTTCTTTATTTCTTAGGCTGTATATAAAGGGGTTTAGCAGAGGTATGATAATGGTATAGAACAATGAATACATTTTTCCCTGATAATTGTCTGTGCCAGATCCAGAGAGCACATATATGCCAAAGAGGGTGCCATAGAACAAAGAGACAGATGCCAGATGGGCACTGCAGGTGGAGAAGGCTTTGCTTCTACCCTTCTTGGACTTTGTTTTCAGGATGGCAAAGAGCACACGGATATAAGAGACTATAATGCTCATAAAAGTACTCACTTGTATAAAAATAGCAAAAATGAAAATGATCAATGCATTAATGGATGGGTCAGTGCAAGAAATTGTATAGAGTGGCAAGACATCACAGTAGAAATGATATATTATATTGGAACTACAAAAAGTTAACCTAAATAACAATCCTACATGAAGCAAGGCATGTAGAAGTCCAATTAGATATGACACACTTATGAACTGAACACAGAGTCTGTTGGACATCACCACTAGATAGAGCAGAGGGTTGCATATGGCTGCATAGCGGTCATAGGCCATTGCTACCAGGAGGAAACATTCTGCAGTTGCACTTGTACAAAAAAAATAAAATTGGGAGAAACACTCACCCAGGGATATCACGTCACTCTCATTTAAAAATTTCATAAGTATCTTTGGAGTCACAGAGGATGAAGAACAGGCATCAGCAAAGGCTAAATTTCCAAGGAAAAGGTACATGGGAGTGTGAAGGTGGGGATCCTTCCAGATGATAAAGATTAAGCCAAGGTTGCCCACCATGGTGGTGACATAGATGAAGAAGAACACCAGGAAGAGGGGGACTTGCAGCTCTGGACGATCTGTTATTCCTCCGAGAACAAACTCAGTCAGCAGGGTCCTGTTTCCTTCCATCACACCTGCTCAGGCTGCTCACTGCAAGGACAGAGGAAAATTTTAAAAATGTGACTAAGACTCAGTAAGAACAGGACTAGACTGAGACCACTTTCTTGTGCTTCAGGTACTCCACAATCAACAGATAAGAGTGTGTCATATGTCTGCTTTTTAAACATGCCAGAAACACAAAATATTTTCTGAACATTTTTAATATATAAACTTTCAGCATCCAGTTATCTGAAATATGAACGAGACCATAGACACTAATTTACCTGGTCTCATCCATATATGAATGCATTATAAATTGTATGTTTGCCTGTATGTGTTTGTCTCTATTTGTGTCTGTGTGTCTTTGTGTGTGTGTGTGTGTGTGTGTGTGTGAGAGAGAGAGAGAGAGAGAGATAGAGAGAGAGAGATAGAGAGAGAGAGATAGAGATAGATTGTATACAGAATTTAGAATGATAAAATACATAATACACTTTATACTAAAAAGTCTTTTTGATTGTTTGCTTGTTTTTGATTTTACGAAACATGGTTTGTCTTTCTCTATCCCAGGCTATCCTGGTGCTAATATGCAGGCTAGGCTGGCCTCAAACTCAGATCCATTTGCCTGTGTCTCCAGATTACTGGGATTTAAAGGCACAGGCTACCATACCAGGCTTATACTAAAATGTCTTAAAAAGACACTAGCTCAATTTGAAAAAATTTTCCATTTTCCATCAGACTTAATATTTTATTATTAATAAATAATTATTATACAAAGTGACAGTTATATAACGTCATTGTCATTCTATTGTATTCTGTACTTTGAAATACACCCAAGAGCTTCTCCCATTTTCCTCCCTCTTTTCTAATCTTCTTTCTTCTTCTAGATGATCTCCTTTCTACTTTCATTTTACATATACACATCAGTCTTTCAAAAGTTTATATGGTAAGGATATTTAATGTCTTTGGTATTACTTATGCACCTAATTCTTTCATCTTAACATATTCATAGCCAAGTAATAAATCTTATTTCTGCTTTTTTCTGCTCTTTACACCATCATAGCTTTCTAGTAGACCTTTGTATTTTTTCTCAACAAAATTATGGGAAAAAAACGAGTAATTTCCTTTCAATTTCATGAGTGAAAATTTCAAAGTGAAGGCAGAACGTAACATCACAAAAAAACCACAGTAAAAAGAAAAGCTAATGTTTTCAATAACTGGATCCTGTTTAAGTGCTGAAGTTTGCAATGCATACAAACAGAAACAGTGAGAAGGAAAGAAATACAGGAGAAGGGGAAATGGCTCAGTGGTTAAGAGCACTGGCTGCTATTCTAAAGGATCCTGGTTCAGTTCCCAGCACCTTCATGGTGACTCACAACCATATTTAAGTCCAGTTCCAGAGTATCCAACACTCTCCCCAGGCCGCTGAGGGCAGGGAGCACACATATGGTGCACAGACCTCCAGTAGGCAAAACACCCAAATACATAAAAAATAAATTAAATTTATTTTTTAAAATGAAAATCCTTCCCTCTTTAAGTTGCTTCTCATCAGACATTTGAACACAGAAACTAGAAAAGTCACTAAGGTTGTAGGCCAAGCTGCACACACAATGGAGAGCCTATGCACAGACTACTTTAGGAAGGTGCTCCCAGGGGATGCAATGTATGACTCTGCACAGATGATCCTTGTGAAAACCCAAACCTCTGATGTCTCTTCACTGATGATCTTCTAACTTGGGAGTTAGGATGTCCACTTTCACAGTTCATTACCAAGTAGCTTAAAAAAGAAAGAAAGAGAGAAAGAAAGAAAGAAACTAAGATAGAAAGAAAGAAGAAAGAAAGAAAAAGAAAGAAGGAAAAAAAGTCATGTGATCAAAATTCAGAAACAGATTGATAATCACTATATACATAATAGACAAAGAAGAAAAAAAACAAAGATCAACATGTATCCATGAATGCAATAAGTCAGCAAGTGAAGATAGATTCAGGAGAAACCAAGGAGGAGGGAATTGGAGACACCACCACCACTTTGCATTTCTGTAATGCCAACATATGCAGAATCCTGGACATAACATGCTTGTGTGTACACAGCACTGCATTGGTAAACTAAAAGAGGAACAGGTCAACTGTCCACAGAAGGCATGAATGTCTAAACAATAGAGAGTCATGGGTTGTTATAAGAGCCAACAAATAGGCTTGTATGAATACATATTTTTCATTTTTTCCATACCATTTTATTATGGATTTAACTAAAATCCTCATGCTTATATCTGTGGTCTCCTGAAAGTAATTTTCCAAGAATCATCATAACAAACCAAAAAAAAAAAAAAAAACCAAAAACAATGGAGAACCATTGGAATATAGAGTTAAATAAAAAGCATGTTGACTAAGAATAATCTTAAGATTTAAAAATATAGAGAACTTGAATGTTACATAGAAAGTTATTTAGGGACTCTTTCATTTAAATAGAGACACTATCCTGGGAAGTATTTCCTTCTCCATCCATACTGGGATTAGAGAAAAGAAATTCTGTTTATAGTTTTATTAGGCTTGTAAAGACATTAATGAAAGCTGATACATTTGAAGTAAATTCAAACATCTGATCTCAAAAAATTATAAGATTATGCTTGTTATCTGCCAAAAACTTACTAATGTAATTGATGTTCCCAGTGTGGTGGGCTCTTCCTTTCTTCGTGTTTCCAGGAATGCTATGTGAACCAAGAACCAGGTGAGGAAGCAGGCAGAAACTGCCTGGATGTCACACACCTCTGAGAAATTTAACTAAGATTCTAAAATATTTTCAAAATAAAACTGATTTAAACATTAACTGAATTTTTGATAGATTGGTTTTTATAACATTATCTTAATTAAGGATACACAACCTAAATTTTCAGAACATGTAAGTCCACGTTTGACTTACTATTATTCATACACAAGTTTATGAAGTTTGGTTTAAAGTTTCACTATAATGTACTAGGTGTTCTACAATGGAGTTCCCCTCAGAAGTCAATAAAGCTAAACTCCCCACTGTTGTTAATAAGAAGCATATTTAGAGGCTAACTGCATGAACTTCACAAAACCTCATGACGGAGATCAAATCTTTTGTCCACAAACAGGTAACTGTGAATCCATAAGGAGTTAGCTCTTCCAGTGGAATTGCTTTGTGTTCTATTTATTAGATAATAGCCCTGAAAAGATATTTCCCCATATATTGGCAAATATGTTTGTGAAAGCCTTCATATTTGATGCAGGCATCACTTAACTTTTTTTTAATGAAAGGAAAATAAAACATTATCTCTCACCTGGGGATGTAAGAAAAATATCCTTCTGAAGAATACTTTAAGTGAAGGAACAAGGATGTCAAGAATTTTTCTTTCCATGTCAATTTTCCTTAAGATACAGAGTTTGGAGAGAATGATATTTATTTCTTCTTGTCTTCAATCCTGTTTGTGAGATGAACACTGAAACTCCCTAAATGCTGACAAAAACTCCCAGTAGGATACATCCAATCTGCTGGGCATTGTTCACTAATCAGCAGATCAAATGTAATATTGCTATTATAACTATCCTTACATATGCTCCATTTCTTTCAAAAACTGAAGATATCAATTATAAGCCAAATGAAATGTTTAATCCATCCATATTCTTTAAATGATATAACAGATATGCTATCTAAATTTACTTCTAAGCAACAACAATCCTGTCCTGCACTGGAAAAATATTTTCCCCCTTTTTATTAAATTTTTCATTTATTTTACATACCAACCACAGTTTCCCCTTCTTCCTCTCTTCCAATTTCCACCCCCCACTTCACATCTACCCCACAATCCACTCCGCTTCCGTCCAGCAATGTAAAAGCTTCACATGGGAGTCAATAAAGCATGGTGTATCAAATTGAGGCAGGACCAAGCTCCTCTCTATGCATCAAGGCTAGAAAGGCATCTAAGTATGGGGATTAGGTTCCAAAAAGCCAGCTCATGTGCCAGGTACAGGTCCTGATCCCTCTTCTAGGGGTCCCACAAACAGACCAAGCTACACAACTGTCATCCACACGCAGGAGCCTAAATCAGTCCCATTGAGGCTCTTTAGCTATCGGTCTAGAGTCCTTGAGTGTCACAGGCCATGACATAAAAATAACAGATGGCAATTAATAATTTAGGTTCCACCCACCAGATGAAAGACTCTCTGATGGACAAACCTTGTCAAGCAAGGCTTACACAATCACACACTCTGACAACTTGCTGCTTCTATCTGTAAGTTGTCTCATGTGCCACTACATTTCTTCCCTAAAAAAAGGTATGGGTATTTTCCCACTACCTGTGTTTTTATCTTGTGTATATATTCCATCTTCTGGGCACCCATATAACTGTTGATGGTCAAGAAGATGATTTCTTCTTAAGCTGTACAATTTTGATGAATATAAATAATGGTAGGATATTTTTCAGAGCTCACACTGACATAGGAAAATAACAATATTTTATTGTTACAAATATTTTAAGTTACAAAGACAGCTTTTTATACCTTTATCTAATTTAAGAACTCAGAGCAAATTCAAAGTAAACTAGTTGCCTCTGCAAATGAATGCAAAAGAACAAGTTCCCAGGTGTCTAATTATGGAACTAAGGTCAGGCATGAAACAATTTTAGTGCCAGTTTTTCACTTGTAAAAGCCTGGCTGATAACATTAAAGACACAACTCCTTGCAGCAACTGACTCTGCACATACTCCTAATCTCATTTTTATGATACAAGACTCAAGCTTCAGCTGAATAATAAACAACTGAAATTCAATGTCATTTTCTGTTGGGGAATGCTTACTACTCAGAGTTAATGTGCTTGCTTTACAGACTGAATATCAGGGAACTTGGCTGATAGCAGAGAGTTGACATGGTTACTCACCATGCCTGGTTAGGCAAACATCTCTAGCCTGAAAGAAACTGTGTGATTTCTCACAGCTCTGTTTCTTATTGTTTACTCAAGAAATGCTATGTGATCCTGAAAATCTAACTCATATATTGTTTAGAGTTTTCTGTTGAGGAGGGAGGTAGAAAGCTGCATAGAAGAGAGATATGGAAATGGGTTGAAGAGAGATATAGCAATGTGGAGAGATATGTAGATGTTTGGAGACAGATTTTCAGAGATTTTTTTAAAAGATGAAGTAAAAGAGAACATCACCAGCAGAAAGCATTTGTTTCTTTCCTTCCTTACCCCTAAGATAGAAAACATCAGTCCTCACCATTTATGGATTTTTACATACCTTGGATGCTGGAGGTGTCATGGGCTATGACATAATCACAACAGATGGCAATTAATAATTCAGGTGTTGATCCATCAGATGAATGACTTTCTGATGGAGGAACCTTGTCAAGCAAGGCTTATGGGATCATAGACTCTGAAAATTGGTTGATTCTGTCTTAAATTTTTCTCATGTGCCATTACATTTCTTCCCTAAAAACAGGTATAGGTTTTTCCCCATTGCCTGTATGTTTATCTTGTATCTATATTTTATCTTCTGGGCACAAATACATCTGTGGATGGTCAGGAGGATGATTTATTTTTAAGCTGCATAATTTTGATTAATAGAATCAATCTTAGGATATTTTTATAGCTCAGATTGACAAAGGAAAATGACAATATTTACAGTTACAAAGACAGCTTTTTATATCATTAGCTGATTTAAGAACTCAGATAAATTCAAAGCAAACTAGTTGCCTCTGCAAATGAATGCAAAAGAACAAGTTCCCAGGTGTCTAATTGTGGAACTAAGGTCAGGCATGAAGCAATTTTAGTGCCAGTTTTTTACTTGTAAAAGCCTGACTGATAACATTAAAGACATAACTCCTTGCAGCAACTGACTCTCTGCATGGATTCTTAACCTCATTTTTATGATATATGGATCAAGGTTCAGCCAACTAACTGTTTATTGTTTAGGTCCTGAAATTCAGTATCACTTTTTGTCGGGGAATGCTGACTCCTCAGAGCTACTTGCATGCTTCAGAGACTGCATATCAGGGGACTTGGCTAATAGCTGAGAGTTGCTGTGGTTACTCACCATGATCAGTCAGGGACACATCTCTAGCCTGAGAGAAACTGTCTGATTTCTCATGGCTTTGTTTCTTATTGTTTACTCAAGAAATGCTACGTGATCCTGAAAATCTAACTCATATATTGTCTAGAGTTTTCTATTGATGAGGGAGGTAGACAGCTATGTAGAAGAGAGATGTAGAAATGGGTAGAAGAGAGATGTAGTGATGTGGAGAGATATCTAGGTGTTTGGAGGCAGAGAGATTTTCAAAGAAGATTTTTTCAAGATAAGTATAAGAGAAAGTTACCATCAGAAAGTGTAAAGTTGAATATTGTTCTTTCAAGGTCTGTGAAGAATTGTGTTGGGATTTTGATGGGGATTGCATTGAATCTGTAGATTGCTTTTGTTAAAATTGCTATTTTTACCATGTTAATCCTACTGATCCATGAGCATGGGAGATCTTTCCATTTTCTGATCTCTTCTCTAATTTCTTTCTTCAAAGACTTAAAGTTCTTGTCATACAGGTCTTTCACTTTTGGGTTAGAGTTAACCCAAGGTATTTTATATTATTTGTGGCTACTGTAAAAGGTATTGTTTCTCTGGTTTCTTTCTTAGCCCATTTATCATTTGTATATAGGAGGGTTACTTATATTTTTTTGTGTGGAGTACAGGCTGTGGAAGTATGACCTGATGATTCTCTGGATTTCTTCGTTGTGTGTTGTTATGTCTTCCTTTTTGTTTCTGATTTTGTTAATTTGGATATTCTCTCTCTGCCTTTTTGTTAGTTTGGATAAGGGTTTGTTTATCTTGTTGATTTTTTCAAAGAACCAACTCTTTGTGTTATTGATTCTTTGTACTGTTCTCATTGTTTCTATTTTATTGATTTCAGCCCTGAGTTTGATTAGTTCCTGCCATCTATTTCTACCGGGTGAGTTTGCTCCTTTTTGTTCTAGAGCTTTCAGGTGTGCTGTTAAGTTGCAATGTGAGATTTCTCCAACTCCTTTATGTAGGCATTTAGTGTTATGAACTTTCCTCTTAATATTGCTTTCATAGTGTCCCATAAGTTTAGATATGTTGTGCATTCATTTTCATTGAATTCTAGGAAATCTTTAATTTCTTTCTTTATTTCTTCCTTGACCCATTGGTGATTCAGTTGAGCATTATTCAGTTTCCATGAGTTTGTAGGCTCTGTAATTTATGTTGTTGTTTAATTGTAATTTTAAGTCATAGTGGTCTGATAAAATATAGAAGGTTATTCTGACTTTTTTTGTATCTGTTGAGATTTACTTTGTGACCAAATATGTGGTCAATTTTAGAGAATGTTTCATGGGGTGCTGAGAAGAAGGTATTTTTTTTTTGTGTTAGGGTGGAATGTTCTGTAGATGTTTATTAAGTCTCTATGAGTCATCACATCTGTTAGTTCCCTTATTTCTCTGTTAAGTTTCTGTCTGGCAGACCTGTCCGTTGGTGAAAGTGGGGTGTTGAAGTCTCCCACTTATAGTGTCTGGGGCTTGATGTGAGATTTAAGCTTTAGCAATATTTCTTTTACATATGTGGGTGCCCTTGTATTTGGGTCATAAATATTCAGAATTGAGACTTTGTCTTGATGGATTTTTCCTATGATGAATATATAGTGTCCTTCTTGATCTCTTTTGATTATTTTTAGCTTGAAGTCTATTTTGTTAGATATTGGGATAGCTAC
>CABHPR010142653.1:0-38400 GCA_902168415.1 Peromyscus melanophrys | reverse complement strand
ATATATATATATATATATATATATTGGTTTTTCGAGACAGGGTTTCTCTGTGTAGCTTTGCGCCTTTCCTGGAGCTCACTTGGTAGCCCAGGCTGGCCTCGAACTCACAGAGATCTGCCTCTGCCTCCTGAGTGCTGGGATTAAAGGCGTGCGCCACCAACGCCTGGCACCAGCTTATATCTTAAGTCCATTTTATTGGAAAGTTTTTTCCCAACTCTTTACTCTGAGGTAATGTCTGTCTTTGAAGTTGAGGTGTGTTTCTTGCATGCATCAGAAGGATGGATCCTGTTTTCATATCCATTCTGTTAACCTTTGTTTGTTTGTAGGCAAATTGAGTCCATTGATATTAAAGGGTATTAATGACCAGTGATCGTTAATTCCTGTTATTTTTTGTGTTTCCCTTCTTTGGGATTTGTTGGTGTGGGATTATGTATTGCCTGTGTTTTCGTGGGTGCATTTAACTTACTTGGGTTGGAGTTTTTCTTCTAGTTCTTTCTGTAGGGCTGGATTTGTAGATAGGTATTGTTTAAATCTAGTTTTGTCATGGAATATCATATTTACTCTGTCTATGATGATTGAGAGTTTTGCTGGGAATAGTGCTCTAGGCTGGCAACCAAGGTCTCTTAGCATCTGCATAATGTCTGTCCAGGACCTTCTGGCTTTTAGAGTCTCCATTGAGAAGTCAAGTGTTGTTCTGTTGGGTCTGCCTTTATATGTTACTTGGCCTTTTTCCTTTGCAGCTCTTAATATTCTTTCTTTATTCTGTATGTTTAGTGGTTTGATTATTATGTGGCGAGGGCTCTATTTTTTGGGGGGCAGGGAGGTCCAGTCTATTTGGTGATATGTAAGCTTCTTGTATCTTCATAGGCATTTCTTTCTTTAGATTGGGAAAGTTTTCTTCTATGATTTTGTTGAATACATTTTCTGTACCTTTGAGCTGGTATTCCTGTCCTTCTTCTATCCCTATTATTCTTAGGTTTGGTCTTTTCTTGGTGTCCTAGATTTTCTGGATGTTTTGTGTTATGACTCTTTTGGCTTTAATGTTTTCTTTGAGCAATGAATCTATTCATTGCTCTGTCATATCTTCAACACCAGAGATTCTCTCTTCCATCTCTTGCATTCTGTTGTTTATGCTTGTATCTTTATTTTCTGTTCATTTACTTAGATTTTCCATTTTCAACATTCCCTCAGTTTGTGTCTTCTTTATTGCCTCTATTTCAATTTTCAAGTCTTGAACTGTTTCCTTCACCGGTTTGATTGCTTTTTCTTGGTTTCCTTGACTTTCTTTAAGGGATTTATTGATTTCTTCCAATTTTTGATTGTCTTTTCCTCGATTTCTTTAAGGGAATTTTTCATTTCCCCTTTAAATGCCCATATCATCTTCATAAAGTCATTTTTAAGGTCATTTTCTTCTGCTTCTTCTACATTGGGATGTTCAGTTCTTGCTGTTGTAGAACCACTACTTTCTGGTGGTGCCATATTCCTCTTTATGTTGTTGAATGTATTCTTGCCCTGACATTTACCCATCTCTTCTTCCAATAGGTACAAGCAGTGTATGTGTCTCAGGAAGCTATGCTTGGTCCAGTCTGGGTGGGGCAGGAAGGCATAAGTTATGCCCCATGGCTTAGGGCCTAGAGAATGGGGTGACTGTCTTAGGGAACAGTCACTCACCTCTTGGTCCAATCAGAACTGGTGGACCAAGTTTTCCACTACTAATGTGTGGAATTTGATGTGCAATTTAAGCTTTAGTAATGTTTCTTTTAAAATTGTGGGTGCTGTTGTATTTGGGACATAGATGTTCAGAATTGAGACTTCATCTTGATGGATTTTTCCTGTGATGAATATGAAATGTCCTTCTCCATCTTTTTGGCTAATTTTAGTTTGAAGTCTATTTTTGTTAGATATTAGGATAACTACACTGGCTTGCTTCTTAGGTCCATTTTATTGGAAAATTTTTTCCGACTCTTTACTGCTGTGGGAAGTCTTTCTGTATGCTGTGAATACATGTGTTGCTACTATTGGCTAATAAATAAAGCAGCTTTGGCCTATGGCCAGGTAGTTTAGAGGCAGTCATGAAATCTAAGCAGAGATACAGTGAGAAAAAGGGCAGAGTTGGGGAGATGCCAGAGTATTGTCCAAGAAGCAATATGTAATGGGACTTAGGTAAAGCATGGAAAACATGGTGATACATAAATAGAAATGGGTTGAGTTAAGTTATAGGAGCTAGCTAGCAGGAAGCTTGAGCCATAGGCCATACAGTCTGAAATTAATATTAAGCCTCTGAGTGATTATTTTATAAGTGGCTTTTGGACTGCAGGGCCAGGTGTCATTGGAGAAACCTCTGGCTACAACTGACACCCAATATGGGCCAAGAATTTCCACCTAAAACCTGAGAGAGCTTAAAAAGAGATTATAAGTGTAGATAAAAGCAGCTTCCTAGTTTTTGTCTCTCATGCTGGTTGCGACACAGAGATGTTGTATCATTTGAGCTTGAGCACAGCATGGTGGATTCCTGCAATGGTATAGAGAAGTGTCTCCAAGCCACTCAGTGCACTGCATGGTAGATTTAGCTTTTGCTAGTACAGACCAAAAAAAAAAGTTTCTGGGCTACACACTACTTAATGGAGGCATAAACCCACTGCTTCCTAGAGTTGGCAGTGAGCATTGCTCGCAGAGTTGGTGGTATACCATGTTGGGAAGCTGAGGGGTGGCGGCGTCAGCAGCCAGTGTTGCTGCTTTTATTCTAACCATGTAGCTTAACAGTTTCAAATCTCTCCTGGCCAAAAAAAGATTATAGATACACAATAAGACAGACTCATATAGAATAAAACTCTAAATGGTTTACATTGTATATGAAAGTTTTTTTTTGTACCCCGATATGCCTCTCCACTGATGCAGCAATCCAAATCAGACCAAATCAGACTGAATTAGAAAGAGCCCTGGTTTAATGGGTAAAGCATTCCTGGGTGATTCTCCACCTCCCTAGAGAGTAGATGGGGACAAGAGCCTGGAAAGCCACATGTCTGTTTTCTGGGATACAGCTTATATACCTTGTGGGAGTGGTCTTGAGCATCTCTGGGGGAGGAGCCGTGTTTGGTGGACTTTGAAAGGGCAGGTTTGGGGAAAGAGATGGGGGAGGGGAGTTGAGGTGGACCTTCCACCAAATAGTATATAAAAAGGTATGCATGCTTGAGAGAGAGAAAAGAAAGGATATAGATAGTCATAAACATAAAATAAAATCTTAAAAAACAAAATAATATATAAAAATATAATAAGTCATGTAAGGATGGAAATTACACATAGAGTCTGGATTATGTTTTCTTTGGAATTTTTAACTAAAAAGAGACATTTGATTTTAAAGGCTGCTGAATTAAACCAATATATATAATTTAAAGGTATCTTGACTTCAAAATTTGGGTCTAAGGATATTTTGCTTCGGAAAAGAGGTTCTGCTTTTGTTTCCACAGAAGATGAGAACCTGTGGATTGCTTCCAGGCGAACATGGTTTGACCAGTCAAGACACCCTGAAAGGTCTCCACTGACAGCCATGACCCAGATGATCCAATATCCAAAACAGCTTTAAGGCAAGTGGCTGAGATGATATACCCTCACAGACTACTACAGCCAAGATTTAACTATAATTCTTAATTTTCTTAGGATTGCCATAAAATTTCCAGTATCCCCAAACAACAGAAAATAGTATAGGAAGCTATGCTCAAATTCCCAAAGTATTGTTTATGAATGTTTATTTTTAATTAAAGTGGGTTGATTATAAATGCAATCTCTTTCTAAAGAAGAAAAGCAGATATAGATATGATAGGATAAAAGGGTATATATTGAGTCTACTTTTAAAGAGCAACAACTTGATTGAAATGTTTTACATTGTTATGATTTTAATTTATTGATACAAATTTATGGTTAATTTTGTTACGCTGTATAAAATTTCTATTCTTGTTTAAGATATTATGTTTTTGTAACTCATTTAAAATTATAATATATAATTAAAAATGCAGAATAATTAGACAATGATAATCAAACTTATAGTTATGTTAGTTAAGTTTTCTAGGTATACACAGATATATTTCAATTAGGTAGGTAATCTTCAAACACTTCAAAGACCTACCGAATGTGGCATTTGAAATGTTTTAAAAACTTAGATGTTTTTTCTGGACAGTAAGACACATCTGCTTCTGGAAGCACCAATTTACTTAATGGAAGATGATGGGCATCGAAGAACCTCTGTATGGAGTTTGCTTCTTTTATGGCAAAAGCTAGCCATTTGGACAAAAAAAAACTACTCTTGCCTCAATTGTTGACAATATACTGTCCAAACTGGACCAGCAGGATGCAAGAAAGGTGACTGCCAAACTTTACTAAGACAAGGTAGGATAGTCCTTCAGAATTTCTTGCTTACAGGAAAGTCTGTCAGATATGCTAGGCCTATAGGCCAGAGTTGGATGCCTCAACATTGCAGAGGAAGTTTGGGTGACTGTCCAGACAGCCTGATGTCCCTGTCATTAAGTAACATTTCATCTTTCTGGGGTATTTGATGCAGTTAAAGACTAAATAGCTAAACTTATAGTTTTCCTTAGTTATGATAGAAAGCAAACTAGATATAAAACTTTGGACTCACAAAGATAGGATAGATAAATATTTTCTCTGAGTTTGCAAAGTGCAAATAGATTGGATGTTGAGACTGTGGTTCTTACTTGCTAACTGTTTGTGTTGTATATAATTTTACTATGTTAAAATTAAAATCTTCCTTTTTAATTAGACAAAAAGGGGGATGCTGCGGGACAATTATTGTGCACTGTAAATATTTATTTGTCTCATTGTCAATAAAAAAATGATTGGCTGGTATCCAGGCTGGAAGTACAGGCAGGACAACCAAACTAAGGATGCTGGGATGGAGAAGGGCTGAGTCAGAGAAGTCTGCAGCCAGATGCAGAATGAGTCGGACACACAAAATGGGCTAGAGGTAAAATCCACAAGCCTTGGAGCAGCATATAGATTAATAGAAATGAGGTAAGTTGTAAGAGCTAGTTAGTAACCAGCATGAGTTGTTGACCGAGTGTTTGCACTTAATATTAAGTTTCTGAATGGTTATTTGGGACTCAACAGTCAAGACAGGAAAACTCTGACTACAGGAGGGGAATAGAATGTGCCCTGGGGCTTAGGGTCTGGAGGTTGGGACAGTTCAGCTGGGAGGCTAGTCACTTACCTGTTCTTCCAACTGGTGTGGGTTGTGCCTGTTTTGTATGTATGTTTTAAGGGCTAAACCTTTGGCACTAGGCAACCAATTGGTGTGCTCTTCATTGGGGAGGACCACATCTTCTCCTCTCAGCTCTCCTCAGTAGCCTATACTTTTTTGTATAGGGCTGAGGTCTCTTGGGCTTTTCTGCATTGTGCTTGGCATATTCATTGGTGTCATTCTTACTCAGCTCACATTTGACTGCCAATGTTGGGGAGAATACATGGATATTGCTTTTGTTATTGCTAGGAGACACAGCCTCACAGCATACTCCCTGATCTTCTTGTTCTTAGAAATACCTCCCCTTTCTCCTGCTATGTTCTCTGAGCCTTAGGTGCAGGAATCTTTTCAAGAACCTTTTATAATGAGGAACAATAAGCCCATGAATTTTCAAGTTAAGAGATTAGAAAACATTTCATTTATTTTGCTATGAAAGTATATGTATACTCACATAATTTTGTTTTTACCAGTATTTAATAATACTCTGTACACAAATGGAAAGGCATGAGTGGGTAGAAGGAGTGAGATGTATTCATGAAAATGCTATCAGTACTCACCTGTAATCAGCGTGACTGAAGCAATTTGTTATCTGTATGTTTTTACATTATTTTCATTTCCTGTAACATTTTTCTGATACTGTATTGTAGCTAGAGTTTTCCTGCCTGGCCCACAGTCAGGACAAATCTCTCTCACCCGCCAGTCCCACAGCCGCTCAGACCCAACCAAGTAAACACAGAGACTTATATTGCTTACAAACTGTATGGCCGTGGCAGGCTTCTTGCTAACTGTCCTTATATCTTAAATTAATCCATTTCTATAAGTCTATACCTTGCCACATGGCTTGTGGCTTACCGGCATCTTCACATGCTGTCTGTCATGGCGGCGGCTGGCAGGGTCAGCCTTCCACTTCCCAGAATTCTCTCCTCCTTGTCCCGCCTATACTTCTTCCTGCCTGACCACTGGCCAATCAGTGTTTTATTCATTGACCAATAAGCAACATGTTTGACATACAGACCATCCCACAGCACTGTATTAAAGTAAGCCACGTTAAATTTGTTGATTTTATATGTGAGAAATGCATTCCTACTGGAAATACCATATGATTCAATAAAATTTATTCTCACTGGAAGAAGGTGTGAAAGAATTTATTTCACCATTGATTGAATCTGAATTAGGAAATGCTACTATAATATGAAAATGCTATGAGGATACTTGAGAATTGTCATAAAGGTGACTAATACCCATACTGATATACATGTGTTAATAAAATATTTTCCTAAACATTATAATAAGATTATTGATTGAAGACTGATAAAGATGGTAAGTCCATTGCATCTTAAATATCTAAAGAATATCAGTGTAGCAAATACTTTTATTTATAACTGACCTTTAATATTTGGGTTTTAGAAAGTGAGGAAGTCTATGTAAGACCAGTTACAATAGGCTTGTTAGTAATAACTAGCTGAATAATAAGCAATGCCCAGCAGATTGGCTTTATTCTATAGGGAGCTTTTGGTAGCATTGAGGGAGTTTTAGTATTGGAGGATTTAGAATTTAGGATTGATGATGATAAGAAATAAATATCCCCTAAATCTGCTTTGTTAAAGAGACATGAGAAGGACAGTTGTCACTGACACTCTTGTTCCTGAAGCTTGAGTATCTTCACGGAGATTTAAGCTTCATGGCATCCGTGCCAGCAGCTATTTTCATAAGAATTTGGTAAGAAAATTTATTTTATTTTCATCTTTAATTGTTCACCATTTTATTAGAAGTTTATCGTAATGTGTGAATATCTCCATAGAAATAATGTGTAAACACCTTTAAAGGGAATTTTCTGACAAATGTGACACACAACAGTCCTGAAAGTTAAATGAAAAATTTTGTTATTTTGTTCACTTTCTCTAAATCCCTGCTGACTCACAACTATGGTTTTATATACCAAAGAATTTTACTCAAGCATGTGACTTTGTAAGAGTTCATGTGGAACTGCTATGCTTTGATTCTTATTAAGTAAAATTACCTGTTCTGACGTTTACTTTGGAAATTTCCATAGTCAAGATGAATTTCTGGTTCCTGGAGTCACAGGACTGTGTGGCTTCTTAGGGCATCTATGCCTCCTTCCTCACCTGGTTATTGGATTCCTTGGGAATTCTGGGAATATGAAGAAAGGAAGAGCCCACCAAAAAAACAGCATCTGTTTCATGTTAAATGCTTGGAAAATATAAAACAAAGCTCATCTTATGCTTTTTGAGATTTGACAGTGGAACATTCAATAAATTTCACAAGCATACTTTCTTACTATTGTGTTTCAGCAGTCAATAAAACTCTATGCACATTTTTCCTTCATATTTCCAGTAAATATGGAGGTGAACAAATTCCACAGAATAGTTTTTCTATTTAGCTGGAACAACTGGCAAAATGTCCCCTGTGCAACTTTCTGTACAATATTTCAGTTCTACATATTTTTATTTCCTCAAGATTATTTCCTGTCTATTCCTTTAAAAAGATCTCCTTTCCCACTCATTTAAAAAATAAAGTAAATTATTTGAGAAAAACAGTTTCTTCAAATCATAGATTTGGGAATGTAAATGTTAGCTAATTGTGTTTGATTCAAAAAAGTTAAAGTTCATGTTGATAGGAAACTCATTGGGCTGGACTTGTCTTGATAGTCCATGGCTATTCTATGCATTGGATAATTAGACACTGAAACCTGACATTCTAGTGATCAGTTTCAATTTTAGATCAACAATACATCGATGTGAATACACAATCCATCTATTGCCCAAAATTGTGCATATTTATCTTTATAGAAACATAGTAAAGTGGTACCAACTTGAATACTCTCCCTGCTGTATTCCAGGATCTGGCACCACTGTACTGATTGATTACACTTGTGGGAACACGTGGCTTGATGAAATATTATGCCTTGTGTGTTATTTCTGTGGTCACTGTAAATCAGGCAGTTTCATGTCTTACCTACTTAATTCCATATATATATATATATATATATATATATATATATATATTTTATCACTTATTCTAAATGCAGATTTTGGAGACATTGAAAACTCATTTTATGGTAATATGTTCCATAATGTGAAACAGCACCTTTAATTTCACAATCTCCATCATGGAAATTAAAGGCTTAGGAAATATTGTGACATTGTTAACATCTCTTTAAAACTATGGACAATTCAAGTATTAAAAGACATTCGGCCGGGCGTTGGTGGCGCACGCCTTTAATCCCAGCAGCACTCTGGAGGCAGAGCCAGGCGGATCTCTGTGAGTTCGAGGCCAGCCTGGGCTACCAAGTGAGTTCCAGGAAAGGCGCAAAGCAACACAGAGAAACCCTGTCTCGAAAAACCAAAAAAAAAAAAAAAAAAAAAGACATTCTCAATTTATGGGATAAATTTCAACAGAGGCATGTTAAATTTTATTAATCAAATCTATCATCAATATGTAAAAAGTTGTATACAGTCATTTGTATATGGGTTTTAACTTAAAATGAAAGTGATTTTAACATCGTGGATTTACATATGAGGTTCTTTGTTATAATCTAAAAATTTTAATATTTTAATTCTGTTGTCTTTAATCCCATGAGGAAATGAATAAAAGCTTCTCTACATGTATTTTACTAAAAAAAAAAAACCCATGAAATTTTGTATTCAAAATTTGTGGTTGTGCCGGGCGTTGGTGGCGCACGCCTTTAATCCCAGCACTCGGGAGGCAGAGGCAGGAGGATCTCTGTGAGTTTGAGGCCAGCCTGGGCTACCAAGTGAGTTCCAGGACAGGCGCAAAGCTACACAGAGAAACTCTGTCTCGAAAAACCAAAAAAAAAAAAAAATTTGTGGTTGTTCTTACAAATGTATAATCAGGTAGCATATATGAAAAGGATAGAAGGGCAGAAATATTATATATTACCATATTATTAATTGACCTGTTTATGTCTTAGAATGATAGACACACAAATACAGCCAATACCAAAAGCACAGTCCACTCTCCTCCCACATAAGAATAACTGAAAGATATATATGAAATGACAGTAGGACGATGCCATTTGAGAAGGTGACGGGAAGCATCAGAGAGGGGAAAGAAAACTGGAGAGTCAGCATGTTCAAAATCCATTGTAAACCAGAGTGAAAGTGCCATTATGCAAAGCAGTACTTCATACAGTGAGACTTCTCAATTTGAGCTTGTATTGAAAATATATATAGAGTGCATTTTGAAATTCATCATTCTAATTTTTTGTATAAAAGTTATATATTACAAATATATGTAAATTAAACATGATCTTAGCATGTCTTAAATTGAGAGTAATTTATAATTATTTAGGGCAATGTGCATAATGCCAGGTATATCAATGTTTATGATCATGCTTTCTCAATTACTTTTCAGATAATTGCATGTTTAAAATGTATACATCAAAATTGTTCAGCAAATGTTTCCTATTTCAGGGAGGCTTCAGAAGCAGAAACAGTAGACTATGTTCCTATTTATTAAGGAGATTTTGGCATGTACTAATGCGAACTATAATATGATCCTATTCTCACTGAGTGTTGGCCATGTTTTCTTTGTCTCATCTTTCTTTGCAGTGAGCAGCCTGAGCAGGTGTGATGGAAGGAAACAGGACGCTGCTGACTGAGTTTGTTCTCAGAGGAATAACAGATCGTCCAGAGCTGCAAGTCCCCCTCTTCCTGGTGTTCTTCTTCATCTATGTCACCACCATGGTGGGCAACCTTGGCTTAATCTTTCTCATCTGGAAGGATCCCCACCTTCACACTCCCATGTACCTTTTCCTTGGAAATTTAGCCTTTGCTGATGGCTGTATTTCAACCACAGTGACCCCCAAAATGCTTATGACATTTTTAAATAAAAATGACATGATATCTCTGGGTGAATGTTTTGCCCAATATTACTTTTTTTGTATCAGTGCAACTGCTGAAATTTTCCTACTGGTAGCGATGGCCTATGACCGCTATGTAGCCATATGCAACCCTCTGCACTATGCAGTTGTGATGTCTAAAAGACTCTGCATTGTGTTAATAAGTATGTCATATATAATTGGTTTCATAAACTGTGGACTTAATGTAGGGTTATTATTCAGATTAACTTTCTGTAAGTCCAATGTAATTGACCATTTCTACTGTGAAATCTTGCCACTCTATACAATCTCTTGCACTGATCCATCTCTTAATGCATTGATTGTTTTTATTTGTGCTTCTTCCATACAAATTAGTACCTCTGTGACTATTGTAGTCTCTTATGCCCGTGTCCTATTTGCTGTCATTAACATGAAGTCTAAGAAGGGTAGAAAGAAAGCCTTCTTCACCTGCAGTGCCCACCTGCTGTCTGTCTCTTTGTTCTATGGCACCCTCCTCTTCATGTATATGAGTCCTGGGTCTGCACCAGGTAAAAACCAGGATAAAATATATTCACTGTTTTACACAGTTGTGATTCCTTTGCTAAACCCTTTTATTTACAGCTTAAGAAATAAGGAAGTTTTGGGTGCTCTGAAAAAAGTCATAAAATGATAATCATTATAAATTTCAAAGTTTGTTTTGCTACATATTTCTCTCTTTTGCAATGCATCATAATATTTGATCCTGGTTTTGCACATAATTGAAATTTTACCAAATGCTACATAAAAAATAACAATTTAGACTGTTAATAGCTGTCCTAGTAATATGATTATAAAATAGGTAAAAAGTCTTTAAAAGTTAATCCCTGTTATTTGTTGTATTGAAAGTCATACTCACTGTGGAAGTTATTTCATTAATTTCATCTTTAGATTGACAAACTTTGGTTTTTAAGATTCATATTAAATATTTTGAGTTTATTTTTAAATTTGAATGCAACCGTAGGCTTTCCAAGTGATTTGTTTAAAAGCTATTTTCCCCTTTAAAACAATTCTTGAGGAATGTATATTCAAATTATTTAAATATCTGTAATTATGTTACCAGTACATAGGTAAATAATATTAATGCAACATGTGACAAGGAATAACACCCAAGCAAGTAAGTGTGGTATTTCTTGAGATTTAAGAAAATCTGAAAGAGATAAATATTTACTTTACATACACTGAAAGTTCTCATGGTTAAAGTATTGAAAAATCACAATAAGCATTTTTTTCATGGAACATAAGACAATTTTAAATTCCTACAAATTGTCTCTTTTTGCTGCCTGTGCCTATCTTTTGTTTTCACATATTTCTTTGACTCTGAGTCAGACATCTGGATGTACCTTCTAGCCAAAATCTCCAATGCATCTCATTAGGAGTAAGGTGAACAGATGCACTGTGCTTCATGTCTTAAGCCACATAAAGTCAACAGCATCATTAAGGAATATTCTTGCCATGACTATTTACAATCCCTCTAGGTGTTGAAACAACATGAAAAAGAGGGATACAAGTTGAACAGTATCAGTTTTAAACACCACAATGTAGAATATTTGAAAACATGACTATACTATTTACAAAAACTTTGAACTGAAAAGGAACAAAATTGTTACAGTGAATGTGAAAAGGCCCCATTGGTTCTCATGTTGGATACTTAGAACCCATTTGGTATCACTGATTGGGAAGGTTATAGAATTCTTAGGAGGTGCATCCCTGTTGAAGGAGGTGCGTCAGGACAAGCAGGCCTTGAGTTTCTATAGCCCCATCCACTTCTTACTTTGCTCTGCTTCCTGAGTGTGTATACAATGTACCCACTGTTTTAAGCTTGGCCACAGGGACTGCATTCTCCAGGAAATGCAAACCTTAATCATGCTTTACCTTTTATACAAAGCAACTCAGACAGAAGATTGGCACCAGGCAGTGTTGTTACTGTGATTGTCCAGACCTTGTGGTTCTTAGGCCTTGGGAAGTGCTTTGCTACAGGAACATGGAGTAGTTTGAAACTTTGGAGAAGAGAAGCCTTCCACTGCTACAAGCAGAGCTTAATAGGCCATTCTAATGGGAGTTTGAAATGTCAGGAGGTAGTAAAAAGATACTGGACCTTTAAGCCTGCCTCCTAATGTTACACAGCTTCATAAGGATGACTTAGAGGACAGGATATACTGTGGCAAAGAATCTTGTGATACCTTGACAAACTAGATTGAGACTGGATTGAAAGGTACTGCCTAATATGTTCCATAGCAGAAATTTTAAGTGAGGACATTGTTCAAGTTGTGTTGTGGTTATTTATCACTGTTCTAAGATCTACAGTTAGAGGGGGCAGAGGGGAGGGGGAGAGAGAGTAATAATCAGTAAAAAGAGATATAAAAACATGACTATGGTAAGGAAAGTGTGCTTATAAGATTAAACTTTTCAACAGAAGGGATATGTATGTAGCATCTGTATTTGATAAAGGAGTTAGTTCCATTAAAGTGAAACCTGGTCCTCTGTACTGGGACAATAAGAAAGGTGCCTTAAGGGGAGAAAAACCCCACCCATCAAAGACTACTTTTATGAAAATACAAATATGTATGAATTCAGAGAGCCTATCCTCACAACGAAGAAATAGTTTCTTGACCCTGGTAAGCAACTGCCTAGCAGAGTGCTTCCTCAGCATCTAAGACGCTAATACAGTTGTCATGCAAAGGGTGCAGAATACATCTAATGCTGGTAGCAGGCCTTGCCGGCATCGTCCTTGTGGTACTACCATTGATGGAATGAAAGTTGCAAAACTGAGGGGATGGATCATGGCAAGCATCTCTGTCCAGACAATGTGTGGCAGGTTCAGAATCCATGCAAAGAGGTTCTGAGAGCACTTGGTATGAAACTATGAAGGCAAAGCAATTGATACCCCAGTGAGTAGGAGGTGTCAGTACCATGGGACATCTGCTGAGGATAGCTGCACACATGGAATCAAGTTGGCATAGCACAGTGAGTGTGTGCGCCACAGGCAGTAGAGTTGCAGAGATGAAGCTTCCAAGCCCTTTGCAGCTGACATGATTCCTTTCCAGGTCTCATGGGCTGCACATGGATCTGCAGGATTTGGTGTTAGCTCTGTTGGATATTGTTCTTGCTTTGGTCCAATGTGTCATCTTGCTCCTTTTCTTCTCTTTGGAATGAGAATGACTACTCTGTGTCACTGCATGATAGAAGTAGATAATTTTTAAATAATTTTATTTGTTGGGGTGGGTTCATGATTAAGAGGTGACCTTGTGTCCATCATTAGCTAAGAATCTACACTGAGATTTTGGACTTTTGGCCAGTACTGGGACTGATTAAGACAATGAAACTTTTAAAGCTTTGCAGAATACTCTTTTTATCAAGTGGGGACTGTCAGCAAATGGGGACCAGGGCTGGAATGCTTTGGTTTGAATGGCAAGTGTTCACTATGGGGTCATGTGTTTGAATCTTTGTTTCCAGCTGTTGTTTTTGGAAAGCTCACAGAACTTTTAGGATTTTCATACTTTGCTGGAAGAAATTGATCACTGGCAATAGACTTTGGGGCCTTTCTAGGCAGGCCCTACTCTCTGTTACTGCTCTGTTTCCTGACTGTGGGTCCAAAGTGCCAGCTGCTTCAAACTTGTTTGCTTTGACCTTCCTGCCATGAAGGACTGTATCACTATGGTACTATGAACCCCAAACTATCATTTCTCTGAAACTGATGGTCTATGGTGTTCTGTTACAGCAACTAGAATACAACTAATGTACTCTCCATGAAAAAAAGAGACTCTTGAAAAAGAAAGACTCAAATGCAACCTTATAGATGGTAATTTGTAAACACTGGAGATGGCATAGTGTTAACTTGGTCAGCTTTCAAAGTTGTATTGAATAAGGAAGAAAATATCTGTGGCTTAATGTTGCAGTTAGAGGCATTTAGCTGTGAAATGTTACAACTATCATTAAAAATGAAAATTATCTCTTCTGGATTACCCCAGTAATCAGACAAGTGAGTGCTTAACCATCATCGTAGAGCCTTCATCCACTAACTGATGGAAGCAGATACATAGATCCACAGCTAAGTACCACGCTGAGCTCCAGGAGTTCAGTCGAAGAGAGAGAAGAGGGATTCTATGAGCAAGGGGCATCAAGATCATGATGGGGAAATCTACAGATACAACCAAATGAAACTAGTGGGAACTCTTGAACTTTAGACCAACAGCTGTGGAACCTTTATGGGACTAGACTAGGCCCTCTACATAAGTGAGACAGTTGCGTAGCTTGATCTGCTTAAGGGGCCCCTGGCAATAGGATCAAGATCCATCCCTGGTACATGAGCAGACTTTTTGGAGCCCACTACCTATGGTGGGACACCTTGCACAGCCTTGATGCAGGGGGAGGGGCTTGGACCTGCCTTTAATGGGTGTACCAGGCTCTGATGACTCCCCATGGGAGACCTTGCTTTGTTGGAGGAGGGAATGGGGCAATGGGATGGGGGGAAGGTGGGAGGGGAGGGAGGAGGGAGGAGAGGGGAATCTGTGATTGGTATGTATAATGAATAAAAAAATTCCTTAATAAAAAATACAAAAAAGAAAATAATCTTTAAAATGGAGTACCCCAATGCTATTTTCCCTTCATTTACTCCACCTAAATGACTGTCTGTTCTCCATCTCTGTGTCAACTTAAAGGTAGTGTAAAATTGTTTTGTATAGAATTAAATTCAATTTCCAATGAACAGCACACATCTCATTTTTTGACTCCCCAAAAGAGGAGTCTTGCAAAAGAAATGGGAGCATTGTCTATGAATAAGTAAAACAACCACTATGACAATTCAAGTCACCATTACATGTATCTTTATCATTTGTCACCAGTGATGAGCTTCCTTTTAATTTTCCTATTTGACCCTAAAGAGGGTCAAATAGGAAACCTACAATGTAGGACATTGTAGCTTTATTAGTAGCTTTATATTGCAAGTGAGGAAATTAAGATTAAGAATATTTATTTGGTCAACATCTTAGAGGCAAAATCTCAATGTCTGTATGTTCCAAACAGGATAGAACCAGCTCCAAAAATAACAAGTAGACATATAATAGTGCTCTGAGATGTCTGCACTGCCATGTACACTTTCACATTGCCCAATGTATTAAAGTTCCCTATGTGCCCACTAATGGGAGGATTGACAAAATAAATGAAGTGAGCATACAAAAAGAATATTATTCAAAAGATGGAAATTCTGTCATTTGAAAAACCATGCATGAATCTGGAAGATATGCCAAATTAAATCACACATCACAGAAGGCCCAGTACTTCTTAATCTCACTTAAATGCAGATTTGAAATAAGTAAGACACATAGAAGAATAAATATATAGTTATCAGAGCCTGGAGAGCTGACAGACAATGGAAGTGGATGTTAAGGGAGAAGGATTCAGTGAGAGAAGAAGACATTTTGGGGCATCTTCACAGCATGGTGACAATGGCTCATCATGAAGTACTTCATGCATATACCAAAACATCATTTGAACTCAGAAATAGATGCAACCACAATGTCCCAGTTTTCAATAAAGTTTAAGGTGACTTACAACTCTTTATAAAATGTTATAGCTTTTCCAAATACATGTGAGTCAGGAAAATATTGTGTTATGTTTATATAGATATAGATATGTTATCATGTGCATACATATAAGATATTTTTGGCTTTCACAAAAAAGCAACGTGTTGTTTCAGGATATATAATATAAATGATAACAGTATACCCATAGGATAATCGCAAAACTGTAAGACAACATCCTTAACAATATCAATATATTTGGATGCAATGTTTTTCAATTTTAGAACTTTAAGATTAGACATAGTCATAGAACTTTTTTGAGAGTATAACTTAATTACAATATTTTATCTTTCTTTTGCTTCCTCCAAACACTCCCATATACCCCTTTCTACTCTTCCTCAAATTCATGATCTCTTTTTTCAAAATTACTATTATATAATACATATATATATATATAATATTACAATTGTTATAGCATACAGAACTGTTCAGTTGTATAATTGTTGGGATAATCTTTTTGTACATTTTGTGAAAATGTGTCTATGTCCTTACTCCCCTGCCTAAGGCACTTTCTGATTAGTTTAATAAAGAGCTGAAGGGTCAATAGCTAGGCAGGAAGAGGGATATGTGGGAATTCTGGGGACAGACAGGAACTCTTGGAAAGAATCCAAGGCACAGGAGATTCACTAGCTAGATGGAGAGTATGGTACAGAGGAGAGGCTATATAAATGAATTTATTTAAGTTTTAAGAGCTAGTTGGGAGCAAACCTAAGCTAAGGCTAAGCTTCATCATTAATAAGAAGTCTCCGTGTCATGATTCAGGAACTGGCAGTCCAAAGAAAGACCTGGTACATATAATTTTTATTTTATCTAAGTTTTCAGGGCTGACCATTTGGCACTAGACAACCAATTGGTGTGCCCTTCTTGGTGAATATCACAGTTCCTGTTCTCAGCTCTCCACAGTAGACTATATTTCTTTATATAGGGCTGAGGTCTCATGGGCTTTTCTGCATCTTGTTAGGCATGTTCATTGGTGTCATTCTTACTCAACTCAAATTTGCCAGCAATGTAGGTGAAAATTTATAGATGTTTCTTCTGATGGTTCAACCTCACAGCAAAGTCACCAATCCTCTGCTCTTACACAATATCTGTCTGTCTGTTCTCCAAAAATGTTTCCTGAGCCTTAGGTATGGGAATGTTTTCACAAAACTTTTATAATGAGGAAAAATAAGCCCATGGATTTTCAAGTTAAAAGATTAGAAAATATGTCATTTATTTTTTAAGAAAGTATATGTACATATATATCATATCCTTTTGATTTTAACAGTATATATGAATAGTATATGCACAAATGGAAAGACATGGATAGGTAGAAAGAGGGAGATGTTTGCATGAAAATGCTGTCAGTATTCACCAGTAATCACCGTGACTGAAGAAATTTGTTCTCTTTATGTCTTATGTATTTTCATTGCTTTAAACATCTTTCTGATATTAAATTTCAGTACGTCACATTAAATTCGTTGATTTTATATTTGAGAAATGCATTCATATTGGAAGTATCATGTTTCAACAAAATGTGTTCTCAGTGGAAGAAGGGTGTGAAACAATCTATTCCACCATTGATTGAATCTGAATTAGTAAATGTTGTTTTAATATGAAAATGCTATGAGAATACCTGAGAATTGTCAAAATGGTAAGTAATATTTATACTAATACATAATATGTGTATTAATAAAAATTTTTCCTAAACATTTTAATATGATTATTGATTGAAGACTGATAAAGATGGTAAGTCCATGGCATCTAAAATATCTACAGAATATCAGTGTAGCAAATACAATTATTTATAACTGGCCTTTAATATTTGGATTTTGGAAAGCTAGGAGCCAATGTAAGACCAGTTACAGTAGGTTTGTTAGTAATAATTAGCTGAATAATAAACAATGCCCAGCAGATTGGCTTTATTCTATAGGGAACTTTTGGAAGCACTGAGGGAGTTTTAGTATTGGAGGATATAGAATTTAGGATCGATGATGATAAGAAATAAATATCCCCTAAATCTGCTTTGTTAAAGAAACATAAGGACAATTGTCACTGACACTCTTGTTCTTGAAGCTTAAGTATCTTCATGGAGAAAAATGCTTTGTGGCATCCATGCCTGCAGCTATTTTCATAGGAGTCTGGTGAGAAAAATTATTTTATTTTCATCTTTAACAGTTCAGCCATTTTATTAGAAGTTTATCATAATGAGTGAATATCTCCATAGAAATAATAATATGGAAACACCTTTAAAGGAAATTTTCTAACAAATGTGACACACAACAGTCCTGAAAAGCTAAATGAAATATTTTGTTCACTTTCTCTAAATCCCTGCTGACTCACAGCTATGTGTTTATACACCAAAGATTTGTGCCCGATGATGTGACTTTGTAAGAGTCCATGTGGAACTGCTATGCTTTGATTCTTATTAAGTAAAATCACATGTTCTGACGTTTACTTTGGAAATTACCAAAGTCAAGATAAATTTCTGGTTCCTGGAGTCACAGTAGTATGTGGCTTCTTAGGGCATCTATGCCTCCTTCCTCACCTGGTTATTGGATTCCTTGGCAATCCTGAAATATGAAGAAAGGAAGAGCCCCACAGCTACAGCATCTGTTTCATGTTAAACACTTGGAAAATATAAAACAAAACTCATCTTATGCTTTTTGAGATTTGACAGTGGAACATTCAATAAATTTCATAAGCATACCTGCTTCTCTGCTATTGTGTGTTTCTGCAGTCAATAAAACTCCATGCCAATTTTCTCCTTCATATTTCCAGTAAATATGGAGGTGAACATATTCCACAGAATAGTTTTTCTGATAGTTGGAACAAATGGGAAAATGTCCCCTGTGCAACTTTCTGTACAATATTTCAGTTCTACATATTGTCATTGTCTCAAGATTATTTCTTGTCTATTCCTTTAAAAAGATCTCCTTTTCTACTCATTTTAAAATAAAGCAGATGAGTTGAGAAAATTAGTCTATTCAAATTACATATTCTGGAATGGAGTTGTTAGCTAATTCTATATGACTACTAAGATTCAAAAAAGTAAAAGTACATGTTGGTAGGAAACCCACTGGGTTGGACTTGCCTTAATACTCCATAGCTATTCTATTCAGTGGGTGATTAGACTCTGAAACCTGATATTTCTAAGTGCTCAACTCCAATTTTAGATTAGCAATACAGCAATGCAAATACACAAACCACTTTATGCCCAGAATTGTGAATATTTAATATTACAGAAACATAGTAAAGTGGTACCAACTTGAATGCTCTCCCCGCTGTATTCTAGGATCTGGCACCATTGTCCTGAGTGATTACACTCATGAGTACACATGGCTTGGTGAGATATTCTGCCTTGAATGTTATTTCTGTGGTCATTATAAAGTAGATAGTTTCATGTTTTACCTACTTGATTCTTTATATAAATGTACTATTTATCACTTCTGCCAATGCTGGTATTGGAGACACTGGCCATTCATTCTATGGTGATGTGTTTTGTAATGTTAAACAGCACCTTTAGTTTCACAATCTCCCTCAAGGAAATTAAAAGTTCAGGAAATACTGTGACATTGTTAAAATCACTTTAAAACCATGGACAACTGAAATGTTAAAAACATTCACAATTCATTGGGCAATTTTCCATAGAGGCATTTTTTAAAAAAATTACAATTCCTAGATCTATCATTAATATAAAAACAAGTTGTGTATACATGTGTGCGTACGTGTTTTATCTAAAATAAAGTACTTGTAACAATATGGACTAACAGATTACAGGTTTATTGTTATAAACAAAAATCATAATATTTTAAATCAAATGTCTTTAATCCAATAAAGAAACCAATGAATGGTTCTTTTCATGTATTTTGTTGAAAACAAATGAAAAAGAATACTGAAAATTTGTGGTTGTCTTTAATAAATGTATAATCAGGTAGCATATATGAAAAGGATAGAAGTAGAATTTTTTAAATTACCATCTTATTACCTGACATGTTCATGTCTTAGAATGATAAACATACTAATATAACTACTACCAAATATAAAAATAACTAATACCATTTTCCTCCAATATAAGAAGTTTTGAAAGATATATATGAAAAAAGTAGGATGATGCCATCTGAGAAGGCAAAGAGAAACATCAGAGGGAGAGAAGCCTCAAGAATTTCAGCATGTTCAAAGCCCATTCTAAATGAGAATGAAAATGTCATTATGTAAAGCAATACTTTGTAGAGTGAGACTTTTCTACTTGAGCTTGTTTTTAAAATATTTTAGTATATTTTCCATTTTTATCATTCTAAATTTTGTATTAAAGTTATGTATTATAAATGTATTTAAATTAAACATGATCTTACTATATATTAAATTGAAAGTAATTTATAGTATTTAGAGCATAATGTGCATAATGCCAGGTAAATTTATGTCTATGGCCTCCTCAGTTACTTTTCAGATAGAGGCATGTTATAGAATATATACACAAAAATTGTTTAGAAAATGCTTCCTATTTTAGGAAAGCTACAACAGCAGAAACAGTACACTTTGTTCTTGTTTATTAGAAGATTTTGGCATGTACTAATGTAAACTATAATATGATCTTATTCTCACTGAGTGTTGGCCATGTTTTCTTTGTTTCATCTCTTTTTGCAGTGAGCAGCCTGAGGGGGTGTGATGGAAGGAAACAGGACCCTGCTGACTGAGTTTGTTCTCAGAGGAATAGCAGATCGTCCAGAGCTGCAAGTCCCCCTCTTCCTGGTGTTCTTTTTCATCTATGTTATCACCATGGTGGGCAACCTTGGTTTAATCTTTCTTGTCTGGAAGGATCCCCACCTTCACACTCCCATGTACCTTTTCCTTGGAAATTTAGCCTTTGCTGATGCCTGTACTTCATCCTCTGTGACTCCGAAGATGCTTATGAAATTTTTAAATAAGAATGACATGATATCTCTGGGTGAATGTTCTGCCCAATATTACTTTTTTTGTTTCAGTGCAACCACAGAAATTTTCCTATTGGTAGCAATGGCCTATGACCGCTATGTAGCCATATGCAACCCTCTGCACTATGCGGTGGTGATGTCCAAAAGACTCTGCACTGTGTTAATAAGTATGTCCTATATAATTGGTTTTATAAATCCTGCAGTTCATGTAGGGTTATTATTCAGATTAACTTTCTGTAAGTCTAATATTATTGAACATTTCTACTGTGATTTCTTGCCAGTCTATACAATCTCTTGCACTGATCCATCTCTTAATGCGTTGGTGATTTTTATTTTTGCTTCCTCCATACAAATCAGCACCTCTGTGACCATTGTAGTCTCTTATGCCCGTGTCCTATTTGCTGTCCTGAACATGAAGTCTAAGACAGGCAGAAAGAAGGCCTTCTTCACCTGCAGTGCCCATCTGTTTTCTGTCTCTTTGTTCTATGGCACACTCCTCTTCATGTATATGAGTCCTGGGTCTGCACCAGGCAAACAACAGGATAAAATATATTCATTGTTCTACACAGTTGTGATTCCTCTTCTAAACCCCTTTATTTATAGCTTAAGAAACAAGGAAGTTTTAGGTGCTCTGAAAAGATTTATAAAATGATCATTATTTTTTTTAATATTTCAAAATTTTTTGTATCACCTTTTCCTCTCTTTTGCAATGCATCATAAAATTTGAGCCTGTGTTTTGCATATAATTGAAATTTTACAGATTTTTCATTAAAGGAATAAAAAGTTAGACTGTGATAGTCTGTCTTAGTCACATTATTATAAAATGTTAATATGGACTTTAATAACTAATCTCTGTCATTTGTTGTTTTGAAATCCATACTCTCTGTTAAAGTTCTTCATTAAATTAATTTCTTTATTAAATTAATAAACTTTTGGTTTATGATCTATATCACAACTCTGAGTTTATTTTTATTCAAAAGCAATTCAGGTGCACAAATGATTCATTTAAAAACCATTTTCCCACTCCTAACCATTTCTCTAGCAAAGTTCATTTAAATAATCCATAGTTCTATTTCCAGTACATAGATAAATAATACTTATGTATCATGTGACAAGGAAGGATCCCATCCAACAACTTAAATGGACTATTTCTTGAGATTTAAGAGTAATCTGAAAGAGATCAATATTCATTTTACATGCGCTGAAAGTTCACGAATTTAAAACATTAAAACTCACAATAAGCATTTTTTTCATGGAACTTAAGAATACAATTTTAAATTCTTACAAATGGTCTTTTTGCTGCCTGTGCCTATCTTTGTTTTCACATATTTCTTTGGCTCTGACCCAGAGATTTGGATACGTCTTCCAGCTAAGATCTCCTCATAGGAGGAGGGTGAACAGATGCACTGTGCTTCATATCTTGAGCCACATGAAGTCAACAGCATCATTCAGGAATATGCTTCCCACGACTGTTCATAATTTCTCTGGGTATTGAAACAATATGAGAAAGAGGGAAACAAGTTGAATACTATCAACTGCAGAAACCACAATGCAGAATATTTGAAAATATGACTATACTATTTTCTCACAAATGTTAAAGGGAATGAATCAAAACTGTGTTATGGAGGTAAAATGGCCTCATAGGCTCTCACATTGGACACTTAATTCCCGTCTGGTGCCACTATTGGACTATTAAGGAATTTTTAAGAGGTGGAGCCCTGCTTGTGGAGTTGGGTCAGCACAAGCAGGCTTTGAGTCCCAATAGCCCCATCCACTCCACTTCTTATTTTGCTCTGCTTCCTGAGTGTGCATTCAATGTGCCTGTTGTTTTAATATTGGCCACAGGGACTGCATTCTCCAGGAAATGCAAACCTTAATCCATGCTTTACCTTTTACGTAAAGCAGCTCGGACAGAAGATTGGCACCAGGCAGTGTTATTGCTGTGATCATCCTGACCTTTTGGTTCTTAGGCCTTTGGAAGTGCTTTGCTGCAGGAGTATGAAGTAGTTTGAAACTTTGGGCAAGAGAAGCCCTCCACTGCTACAAGCAGAGCTTAATAGGCCATTCTAATGGGAGTTTGAAATGTCAGGATGTAGTGAAAAGTTACTGGACTTTTAAGCCTGCCTCATGATGTTACAGAGGGGAGTAAGGATGGCCTAGAGGTCTCTCAGGGTGTACTGTGGCAAAGAATCTTATGACACCCCTAAAAACTGGATAGAGACTGAAATGAAAAGCATTGGCCTAATACATTCTGTAGTAGAATATTTAAGTTAGGAAAAAATTCAGGTTGTGCTGTGGTTAGTTTTCACTATTCTTATATATATATGTATATATATATATATATATATATATATATACGGAGAGAGAGAGAGAGAAGAGTAGAGGAAAGAGAGTAGTAATAGTTTAATAGTTGTTGGTTTTAAATGAGGCACTTGTTACTGTGCGAGAAAAGTCATGAGGCATGACAAAACCCAGTATCAGAGCTTTATTAGGAGGGGGGGATAGAAGAGAGTGACCAGACCTGTGAAAGACATGTGCAGGGAGAGAGAGAGTGGGGAGGAGGAGAGAGCAGAAGAGAGGGGAGGAGTCTGTGACCAGCTTTTTAAGGATTTCCCTGCACATGTGCATGTGGGCTTACTTACAGAGCTACACCATGCATGCAAAGATTGCATAATCATGTAGCACATTGATGACATAAGACCCCTTGCTTAGCTACTGAACTGTGCATGTGTGTTCATATAGCTGGAGGAGAGACAGAATCAAAAGAGATATAAAGATGTGACTATGGTAAGGAAAGTGTGCTAATAAGATTGAACTTTTCAACAAGAAGGGCATCTTATTGTAGCATGTCTTTTGATGAAGGAATTAGTTCCATTGATGTGAAACCTGGTCCTCTGCACTGGGATACTAAGAAAGGGGAGGGGAGAAAAAGCCCACCCATCAAAGACTGCAACTTGTAAAATTACAAATATGTGTGAAACCAGAGAGTCTAAGCTCACAAGGAAGAAATAGTTTCTTGATCCTGGAAAGCAACTGCCTAGCAGAGTGTTCCCTTGGAAACTAAGAAGCTAATACAATTGTGGTTTGAGTGCATAGAATACATCTAATGCTGGCTGCATGACTTGCCAGCATCATCCCTTTGGTACTACCTTTGATGGAATGAAAATTCCAAGATTGAGGGGGAGTCATGGCAAGCATCTCTGTCCAGACAATGTGTGGCAGGTTCAGAATCCATGCATGGAGGTTCTGGGAGCACTCTGAAGCCATGAAGGCAGAGTAATGGTGACCCCAGTGAGTAGGAGGTGTCAGAACCATGGGGCATCTGCTGAGTGCTGTGGGATGGTCTGTATGTCAAACATGTTGCCTATTGGTCAATGAATAAAACACTGATTGGCCAGTGGTCAGGCAGGAAGAAGTATAGGCGGGACAAGGAGGAGAGAATTCTGGGAAGTGAAAGGCTGAGGAGACACTGCCAGCCACCACAATGACAAACAGCATGTGAAGTACCGGTAAGCCACGAGCCACGTGGCAAAGTAGAGATTAATAGAAATGGGCTAAATATAAGAGTAAGAGCTAGACAATGATGGGCCTGAGCTAATGGCCAAGCAGTTTAAATAATGTAAGCGTCTGTGTGTTTATTTTATAAATGGTTTCTGGGACTGGTGGGACTTGGGAGCTGGCGGGACTTGGGAGCTCGAGAGAAATTTTCCAGCAACAGCTGAGGACAGCTGGACACATGGAATCAAATTGGCACAGCACAGTGGTTGTGTGCCACAGGCAGCAGAGTTGCAGAGATGAGTCCTCCAAGCCCTTTGCAGCTGAGGTAATTCCTTTCCAAGTTATGGGCCAGACATGGAGCTGCAGGGATTTGGTGTTGCCCCTTCTGGATATTGTTCTTGCTTTGGTCAATGTTTCCTATATGCCCCTATTCTCTTTTAGAGTGGAAAGGATTACTCTGACTAGTGCTGGAGCTGATTTAAATACTGGGGGTGAGACTGGTCTGCATAGGTGGTGCCCTGGAATACAGGCCCCCTCATGGTGTCCCAGAAGACAGACCTGTGCTTGTGCTGACCAACTCAGCTGCCATCTAGGCCCACATCCTGTGCTCTGAATCAATATTCCAAAACATCTATAGTGCCAGTCCTAGGCCCACAGGCCTGCCCCCATTATGAAGCCACTGTGGCTGTAGACCAAGCTGCCTGCCCTGCTGGGAGACAGAGAGCTCTGTCACCTGCTGCTTGAAAGCATAAAAATTTAGCCTGGCAAGCTATAGGTTGGCCATCATAGAGGGTGGGGAGGTGTGCAGCAGCCTGGAGATCACATCGAACCTGCCCCTAGACTCCCTGCCTAGCCGCAAGATCACCCTGATTCTTGGTAACAGCAGGTTATCTGTGATGAGTCTCAGCGATGGTCCAGTGTTCATAGAGTGTCATAAACCATAAACCTTGAACCAGACCAATGGCTCATTGCAAGGGATGTTTGCATATGAAGCTGTTTGCATGAGAAAAAAATTACCGTATGACACACTGCAGCTCTCAATGCCACTATGGCAAGCGAGTGTGAGACCAAGAGGTGGGAATTTTGGAGGAATGGAGTGGTGAGTGAGCAGTGAAGAAAGGAGGAACTGAGGAGCTGGAGACTTGATGGCAGTGATTGGTGTGAAAGAGGGCTGTAGTGGACTAGGGGATGTGTCATTGCTGAGTGGGACCAACAGGGTTGTGTGCAGTTGCCTGGAGCTAACACTCTGACTCAACCCCCAACACATTGCCCAGCTGCAAGATCACCCTGGTTCTGAGCAGTAAAAGGATGCTCAAGATGAAGAATGGTTTATTTTCTGTATTGGACACCCTTGAAAGAGCTCCATGGTCCATGTTGTCCCTTGAGGCCACTTTGGTATCTGTGGTACACTGCTCCAAGCTGTGTTGAAGTTGGAGGTTCATGTGGATATCTGTGGTCATAGAGCAGCCAGGAGCCATGTGGATGTCTCTGGCCTGAGTTACCACTGAAGGCCATATTAGATGTCCTTGGTCTGGGCCCCCACCTGAGGCCTTGTTGATGTCTATGGTCCATGCTGCCACTGAGGGCCATGCCTGCATACTGTAGCCAGGGTCTGTGTCAATGTCCATGGCCTATGATATTGCTTAAGGCCATGTGAAAATCCATGGTCTATGATGCAGCCTGAACCAATGTTGATGTCCATGGACTGAGCTACCACCAAAGGCTATGATGATATCCTTGGCCTGTGCAGTGGCAAAGGCCTGTGTTAGTGTTTGTGGTCTGTACAGCCATTGGAGACCATGCTGGGTTCAGTGGCACTTGCTGACACCAAAGAACATGTGGATGTCTATGGTCCATGTTGTTACCAGAAACCATGTGTAAGTTCATGATCCATGCTTCTGCTGAGTGTAAATGACAAGGAAGCTTCTTTTACAGTGATATTGATGACTGCAGACTCACAGTTGAGAATGAGAGACAGAGAACGCTTTTGTGACAACCACTACCCCCACTCCCTAAGTAACAGCCTAGACAGAAAGCCATCAAGGAGAACTCTTCAAAGTTTTGATAAGGATGCTTGTGAAGTGTATTTCTCTGCAACTGACAGCTTCTGTTGGGGGTGTGGGTGATGGAGGATTCAGTTTTCTTTAAGGGCTGGCCACCAGGCCTTGACCATGCTCCAGTAAGTATATGGGCAACACAAATTGGACTTTAAAAAAATTTTGTACTTTTCTTTTTCTTCTTTTTTGGGGGCAGTGGGGGTCCAAAAGGTTGAGAGGGCAGACTTGATAGTAATGGTAAATGAGGGTACTCTGGGTGCATGATGTGACATTCCCCCCAAATTAATAAAAATATCATGAAGAAAATAAAAGATAATGGGGGCATTAAACTTATACTGAATGCTCTTGGCATTGAGTGGACCACAAGTGTGTGGGAACCAGTTGTGGAATATCTTGGTGTGAATAGTAAATATTTAGTGTGGGGTCCTGGGTTTTAATCCTTGATCTCAGCTGGTGTATTTCAGAAAGGTCATGAAACCTTTAGGATATGCAGACTTTTCTGGAAAAATATTAGTCACTGTCAGTAGGCTTTGAAGCTTTCTAGCCTGGCCCTACTCTCTGTTGTTGCTCTATTTCCTGACAGTGGGTGAAATGTGCCAGGTGTTTCAAACTCCTGTTCCTTTAACCTTCCTGCCATGAAAGACTGTGTCATCATGGAACTATGAACCCCAAACAACCATTTCTTGTTGTGGGAAAATCTTTTATATACTGTGAAGATGTGTCTCTGTTTTACTTCACCTGCCTAAGGCACCTTTTTATTGGTTTAATAGAGAGATGAATGGCCAATAGCTAGGCAGGAGAGGACAGGAAAGGACTTCTGGGGAGAGATAGGAATTTGAGGGAAGAATCTGAGGTGAGGAATTCACCAGCAAGATATGGAGGAAGTCAGACATACCATATAGAGGAGAGATAATGAGCCCTTCAGCAGAACATAGATCAATACAAACAGGTCGGTTTAAGTTATAAGAACTAGCTAGGAACAAGTCAAACTTTCATACTTAGTAAGAAGTCTCCATGTCATTATTTGGGAGCTGGCATTCCAAAGAGAGACTGTTATATTTGGCATCCAACATGGAGGCATGTATATCCAAGGATAGGGCCTGTGAACAGCTGGCACCCTACTCCAAGGGACACTAGGTAGAAACAGCATGGCCCCAGTAACTTCCCAGAGCTGGGGCAGGCAGGTGCTGCTGGAGAGAGGCTCAGATCTCACAGAAGGGCAAAAGGAACATTTTCCTGGAGCCAAGTTGTGCAGACACAGCATTCTCTCTGGCAAGCTTGTAAATGCTTGTTGCATGCTTGCTGCTTGTGACAAGTCTTCTTGTTGGATTCAGAAGATAGCCTGGCTCTTTAAGGCTTGGCTCATGTGGTCATAGAGCTGGACCAAAAGCCATGTTCAGACAGAGGTAACCTCTGAATAGGTACGGTATGCTTTTAAATGTGCTTAGGTGTAGAAGAAAGAAAAAGAAAATGGGCATAAACAGCAATAGGAGAAAATAGTTTAAATATAATAAAGTCTTTAAAGAGAGAGTAAAATAATATAAAAAGAATAAGACACAGAAGGGTGGTAAATATTATATCACAGGGAGCTTGGACCCTACATAATGCTTTATTAATTTAATTTTTTTAAAATGCTAATGAACAAAAACATGACAGCTGCTAAGAGACATTGGATTGTGGAAAAAATTACTAACTTAAATTAGCCTATATATTTTAAGAGTGTCTTAACTTCAGAATGGAAGTCAGGGAATGTGTTGCATTGGGGGAGATGTTATAGTTTTGTTTCCACCAAAAATGAAAAGCTATGGATTTCTTCAAAATTAATAAGAATCAGATTTGACTGAGGGAGACCTCCTGAAAATATTGGCTGCAGACATGAAGGAAGAAACCAAGAAAAAATACAAGACATGTGACATAAAGGCTGATACCTGTACACAGGAAGCGCCCTGAGACTGGATAAGTCATGATAAATCTTGTTGGCTACAGAATTCTCATGACTTATTATTACATGTCATCCTTTTATATGGCATGGATAGAGGTTTGGTTATACAGTCCAAACTGACTTATAAGTTGACAGACCTCTTTTACCTGTTCAAACATAGAACAGAGAATCATTTTTAGCTGATTTGTGAATACCACAACATTTCATACTTGTGTTAATGCAGACATGCATGTTACCTTTAAAAGTTTCTGTATTTCCATAAAAAAGGACCAGACACCAATGAAGACAAGTAGCCCAGGTGATCCAGCCTTTCAGAATGCCTCTGTTGCAGTTTTCTCAAAAATCTGCATCTAAAACAACTTCTAAGTGGCTAGCTAAGATGGTCCAGCCTCACAGACTACTTCATCCAGGACTTCAGTTAAGTCCTGCACTTCCCATTACACACAGACTGGACAACAAATGATATAGCTAGCTCTCCCAGGAATTTGCTATTATCCCAATTTTCTCAGAGTCCTCTAAAGATTCCATTGCCCCAAGACAGCAGGAAGTAATTTTGAAAACATGATGCCCACATTCCCAAAAGGTGGGGTGGGTACTTTTTGGTCATTTGTGGGTTGTGGATGTTTGTAATTGTTTAGGGGGGGTTATGCACAAATTGTTATTGGTGATAGTTAATGAGGGAACTAAACAATGGAGGTTAGATCAAGGGATTTTTTTTCTTTCTCTCTTACCTAGTAAAAAAGGGGGCTATAGGAATATCCTATAGCAATGATAGGATAAAAGAGTAGATTATTAAATCTACTTTTAAACTAAAAAGAAACTACTAGTCTCAAATATTTTACATTGGTGTGAAATTTTGTATGCTGATGCAAATTTAAGGTTATTTTTGTTATAACATACTGTATATATGTTTCTATTCTTGTTTAAGGTAGTGTACCTATGCAGCTAATTTAAAAAATGCAAAGTTCTAGTCTTTGAAAGCTATTGTTACAAACTGTTTAGGATAATTAAGAAATTCAGGTTAGTAGTTTGTCATCTATAACAATCAAAGTTGTGGTCAAGTTAGATATGTTATTAAGGTTAAATAGATATATTTTGGATAGATAAGTGATCTTCAAACACTTCATAGATCTACAGAATATGGTTTTTAAGATGTTTTAATAATATAAGGCTTTTCATAACAGTGAGATACATCTGCTACTAATAGCACCAATCTACTTCAGAGAAGATGATGGGCATTGAAGAACATCCATATGAAGTTTACTTTCAATGTGGCAAAGCTAGCTACTGGAAAAGAAACTGCCCTTGCCTCAACTGCTGACAGTATGTTGTCCAAATTGGCCAGGTAGGACACACAAGAAGTCAACTGCTGAACTTTGCCAAGACAAGGTAGGCTAGTCCTTCAAAATTTCTGCAGCAAAGGAAAATCTGTCAGATATTTTAGACCTGAAGATGGATGCCACAATGTTGCAGAGGACCCTTAGGTGACTGTCCAGAGAGCCAACTGTCTCTGCCATTTCTATAGGTTTGGAAGTTACTTTCTCTGCACTTTCTGTTTACTCAGGTAATATTTTGTCCTTCTTGGATCTCTGATGGGGGTGAAGATTAAATATGTTATAGTTTTACAGTTTTCCTTGTTGCCAAATTTAGAAAAGAAACTTACAAATGAGATGTAAATTTTATAAGATTGAGGATCATAAAAGCCTAAGTTGCTTATCTAAAAAAATCTTTTAAGGTCTAAAAAGATATTTTTAGGTTGGTAATACAAGTTATGTATGTTTTAGGTACAAAACTTTGGACTCACTAAGATGAGGTAGATAATACTTTCTCTAAATTTGCCAAATATAAATGGACTGGACATTGTTAATTCAATTCTTACTTGGTAATTGTTCGTATTACATATATTTTTACTGTGTTAAAGTTAAAACCTTTCTCTTTTATTTAGACAAAAGGGGGAAATCTTATGGGATAATCTTTTTGTACACTATGAAGATGTTTCTCTGCTTTACCTCACATGCTTAAGGTGTCTTCTGATTGGCTTAACAAAGAGCTGAATGGCTAATAGATATGCAGGAGAGGATAGGTGGGACCTCCACAGAGAGAGAGGAACTCAGGGGAAGAATCTGAGGTGTGGATTCACCAGCAAGATGCTGAGGAAGTCAGACATGCAGTATGGTTAATTTAAGTTGTAAGAGCTAGTTGGGAACAAGCCTAAGGTAAGGCCAAGCTTTCACACTTAAGAAGTCTCCATGTGATTACTTAGGAACTGGTGTCCCAAAGAAATTCTGACTATCCTTTCTCTCTGAAGTTGATGGTCTAGGGTATTCTGTTACAGCAACTAGAATGTAACTAAGGTACTCTTCATGAAAAAGGAGACTCTTGCAAAAGAAAGACTCAAATGCAATCTTGTAAAAGGTAATTTGTGAACACCAGAGAGGATGACATAGTGTTAAACTGGTCAAATCTCAAAGTTGTATTGTAGTTAGGAAGGAAATGTCTGTGGCTTAATGTTGCAGTCAGATGCACTCAGCTGTGAAATGTTATAATTGTCATTAAAATTGACAATGATCTCACCCAGCGGTGGTATTGCACACCTTTAATCCCAGCACTTGGCAGACAGAGGCAGGTGGATCTCTGTGAGTTCCAGGCCATCCTTTTCTACAGAGATAGTTCCAGCACAGCTAGTACTGCTTCATAGAGGAACCCTGTCTTGAAAACAAACAAACAAACAATCAATCAAACAAAATGGTAATGATCTCTTTCATTTACTTCATCTAAACAACTTTCTGTTTTCCACGTCAACTTAAAGATGGAATGACCTATGTGTAAAAGTTGTTTTGTGTACAGAGTTAAATTAAATTTCCAGTGAACAGCACACATCTCATTTTTGCCCTCCCCAACTCTATTTTTATTGCAGAAGAGATAGGCAGCTTCACTTATGAATAAGTAAAACAACTACCAATACAATTCAAGTAACCATTACATGTGTCCTTATCATCTGTCAACAATGACAAGAGCTTCCCTTTCTTTCTCTCACTTGACTCTCTTGAAACATTATAGGTATACATTAGTAGCTTTATTTTGTAAGTGAGGAAATTAAGTTTAAGAATATTTTATTTGGTCAACATCTTAGAGGCAAATCTCTAATTCTATATGTTATAAATAGGATAGAACCAGCTCCAAAATCAATTAGATCTACTAATATCAATACTCTGAAGAGATGTCTTCACTCTCATGTCCAGTGCTGTACCTTTGGCAATGCCCAGTGTATTAAAGTACTGTATATGCCCACTAATGGGTGGATTGACATGCTAAATAAGGTGAACAGATTACTACTCAAAAGATGGAAATTATGTCATTAAAAAAATCATGGATGTTATGAACATAGTTGAGCATGTGTCCTTGTGGTATGATTGAGCATTCCTTGGGTATATGCCCAATAGTGGTATAGCTGGGTCTTGAGGGAGATTGATTCCCAATTTTCTAAGAAAGTGCCATATTGATTTCCAAAGTGGCTGTACAAGTTTGTATTCCCACCAACAGTGGAGGAGTGCTCCCCTTGCTCCACATCCTCTCCAACATAGGCTGTCTTCAGTGTTTTTGATCTTAGCCATTCTGATGGGTGTAAGATGGTATCTCAGAGTCGTTTTAATTTGCATTTCCCTGATGACTAAGGATGTTGAGCAATTCCAAATAGACAAACTAGTGAAAACGCATGAACTGTGAACCAATGGCTGAGGAGCCCCCATGGAACTAGACCAGGTCCTCTGGATAAGTGAGACAATTGGTTAGCTTGAACTGTTTGGGAGGCCCCCAGGCAGTGGAGCTGGGACCTGTCCTTGGTGCATGGGCTGGCTTTTTGAAGCCTGGGGCCTATGATGGGACACTTTGCTCAGCCTTGGTGTAGGGAGGAGGGGACTGGATCTGTCTCAGCTGAGTCTACCAGGCTGGACTGACTCCCCAAGAAAGACCTTGCCTTGGAGGAGGTGGGAATGGGGGGTGGATTGGGGGAAGGGCTGGGGGGTGGGAGGAGGGAGGACGGGGGAATCCATGGCTGATATGTGAAATTAAGTTAATTATAAAATAAAAATATTTAAAAAAAATCATGGATGTACCTGGAAGATATGCCAAATGAAATTATCCAGCCTAGAAGGCCCAGTACTTCTTAATCTCACTTAAATGCAGAATCTAAAACAGTGAGACAAATAGACATAGCCTGGAGAGTTGATAAACTGAGGAATGGTTGTTAAGGGAAGGTTTCAGTGGGAAAAGAAGACATATTGGGACATCTTCATAAAATGGTGAGAATGGATAACCATGATACATACATACATACATACATACATACATACATACATACAGCATGCATGTATGAAGTAATCATTTTGTACTCATAAAAATGCAACCATAGTTTTCCAATTTTCAGTAAAATTTAAGGTAACTTATAACTCTTTATAAAATGCTACAATTTTTCCAAATATGTGTGGGACAGGAAAATATTGTATTGTATTTATGTAGATATAGGTACATTGTCATGTGCATACATATAACTATAATATGTCTGTTATTTTTGGCTTCCATAGAAAAGCAAGATGTGTTGCTTTTGGATATGTAATGTAAATGATCACAATATAACCATAGCTGTGACAAAATTGTAAGACAGAATCCTTAACAACATAAACATATTTGGATGTGTGTTTTTCAATTTTATGAACTTTAAGATTAGAGATAGTTATAGAACATTTTTTGAGACTATAATTTAATTATATTTTTATCTTTCCTTTCCTCCTTCCAAATCCTCTCAAATAATCCTTTCTACTCTCCTTCAAATTCATGGCCTGTTTTTCAAAAATTACTGTTGCATGCATTTATGTATATATACACATATATTAAAATTATTATTACACACACACACACACACACACACACACACACACAAGGAAGTTTAGTCACTGTAATGTGCCTGGCATGTATGTTTTCAGGGCTGACTATTTGACAATGGACAACCACTTGTCCTCTTCCTTGGGGAAGACTACTTTTCCTGCTCCCAGCTTGCCTCAGTTACCTACACTTCTTTGTATAGCAATAGGTCTCATGGGCTTTTCTCCACCCAGTTAGGCATATTCACTGCTGTCATTCTTTCTCAGCTCACAGATGGACAGCAATGTTGATGAAACTTTATGGATGTTAATTCTGATATTGTAGGGGTCTGAGAAAATGCTGAAGGAGGATCCCAGACTCAAATAGTATGCAAGAACAAAAGCATTTATTTACCACCATATGCAAGGGTTGAACACCCATACAATGATGATAACATCAAGAGAAGCATGCAAACTCCTTTTCAGCATAGATAGAGGAATTTTAGGAACAGTTAGGTCATCTCAAACATAATTGGTTAAGCAAGCAGCAGTTGCACTAGTATATTTTTAATTGGCTGAGGTTTTATCTTTGGACATACTTGGGTAAGGGGGCTGCAAGAACTGTCCTTGAGACATTGTGGGTCTGACTCAGGACTTGTTCATGCTCTCCCTCTTATCCCTGAAGGTAAAGGTGTTTGTTGATAAATGTCCCTTTGCCTGTTTGCCCTTCTCAGAGAACAGAAACCTAAATTCAGTTGTAAAAGTGGAAAAGTTTAAACCCTCCCATATCCTAGGAGACACAACCTCACAGCAAACTCCCTGATCTGCTGGCACTTACAATCTGTCTGTTCCCTCTTTTGCAATATTCCCTGAACCTTATGTGTGGGAATCTTTTCACAAAACTTTAATAATGAGGAAAAATAGTCCCAAGATGTTTCAAGTTAGAAGATTAGAAAATATGTCACTTATTTGTTAAGAACATATGTGTACGTTCATATCATTTTGTTTTTAAGAGTATATATGAATACTTTATACACAAATGGAAAGACATGGATGGGTAGAAGGAGGGAGATGTATGCATGAAAATGCTGTCAGTATGGACCAGCAATCAGTGTGGCTGAAGAAATTTGCTTTCTTTACATTTTACGTATTTTCATTGCTTTAAACATTTTTCTGATATTTGATTACAGTAATTCATGTTAAATTTGTCAATTTTATATGTGAAAAGTGCATTCATATTGGAAATAGCATATGGTTCAGGAAAATTTATTCTCAGTGGGAGAATGATGAGACTCTATTTCACCATTGATTGTATGTGAATTAGTAAATGCTGGCTTAAAATAAAAAATGCTATGGGAACATATGATAATTTTCATAAAGGTAATTAATATCCATACTAAACTCTATGTATTTATAAAATATTTTTCTATATATTATAATACAATTATTGATAAAAGTTTAATAAAGATGGTAAGTCAATTACATCTAAAATATCTAAAGCATGTCAGTGGAGTGAATACTTTTATTTATAACTGACCTTTAATATTTGGGTTTTAGAAAGCGAGCAAGCCTATGTAAGACCAGTTACAAGAGGTTGGTTAATAATAATTGGCTGAATAATAAAGAATGGTAAGCAGATTGACTTAATCCTACAGGGAATTTTGGTAGCATTGAGGGAATTTTAGTACTGAATTTAAAAATAGGATTGATGATGATAAGAAATAAATACCCCCTACAATCTGCTTTTGCTAAAGAAAATTGACATGAGAAGGACAGTTGTCACTGACACTCTTGTTCCTGAAACTTGAGTATCTTCATGGAGATTTAAACTTCGTGGCATCCATGTCTGCAGCTGTTTTCATAGGAATCTGTTGAGTACAATACTACTGTCATTTTTTTAACAGTTCATCCAGTTCATTAGAAAAACTTTATCATAATGTGTGAATATCTCCATAGAAATAATAATGTGGTAACATCTTTAAAGGAAATTTTCTAACAAATGTGACACACAACAGTCCTGAAAAGCTAAATGAAATATTTTGTTATTTTGTTCACTTTCTCTAAACCCCTGCTGACTCACAGCTGTGTGTTTCTACACCAAAGATTTGTGCCCGGTGATGTGACTTTGTAAGAGTCCATGTGGTCAACTGCTATGCTTTGATTCTTATTAAGTAAAATTACCCATTCTGATGTTTACTTTGGAAATTTCCAAAGTCAAGATGAATGTCTGGTTCCTGGAGTCACAGGACTGTGTGGCTTCTCATGGCATCTATTCCTCCTTCCTCACCTGGTTATTGGATTCCTTGGCAATCCTGGAATATAAAGAAAGGAAGAGCCTCACAGCTACAGCATCTGTTTCATGTTAAATGTTTGGAAAATATAAAGCAAAGCTCATCTTATGGTTTTTTTTTTTGAGATGTGACAGGGGACCATTTAATAATTTGACAAATATTAACCTGCTTATCTGTTATTGTGTTTCAGCATCCTACAAAACTTAAGCAAATTTTCTCTTTCCTATTCCCAATAAAGATGGAGGTGAAGTAATTCCACAGAACAGTTTTTCTCTTTAGTTGAAATAAAGAAATTAAAAGTACCCTGTGCAACTTTCTGTATAATATTTCAGTTCTTCTGCATATATTATTGCCTTAAGACTACTCTTTGCCCATTCTTTTAAAAAGATCTCTATTTTACACTCTTTAAAAAAGATAAAGCAAATGATTTGAGAAAAAAATAATTTCTCAAAATCACAGATAAGGTCACTGAGCTGTTAGCTAGTTTTATAAAAAATATTCTGCTAAGATTAAAAATAAATGCAAAAGTGTATGCTGGTAGGAAACCCATTTGACTGGTCTCATCTTAGTGCTCTATGACTTGTCTTATTCATTGGATATTTAGACACCAAAACCTGACATTTCTAGTGATCAGCTCCAACTGTAGATTAACAATAAAGTGATGCAAATATGCAAATCAACTTATGCCTAGAATTGTTCATATTATCATTACAGAAACTTAGTAAAGCAGTCCCAACTTGAATGCTCTCCCTGCTATATTCTAGAATCTGGTACCATTGTCCTGGCCAATTACACTCATGGGTACATGTGGCTTGCTGAAATTTTCTGCCTTGCATGTTATGTATGGCCATTATAAATTAGGTAACTTCATGTTTTACCTACTTGACCCTTTTTATATAAACATAGTTTTTAATCTCTTACACTGAATGCAAATATTGGAGACACTGGACATTCATACTATGGTGATGTGTTCTGGAATGTTAAACAGCACCTTTAATTTCATAATCTTCCTCAAGGAAATTAAAGGCTCAGGAAACACCATGACATTGTTAAAAAATCTTTTTAAAACCATGAGCAACTGAAATATTAAAAGACATTCTTAATTCACTGAACAATTTTCCAATCAGTCATGTTTAAATTTCATTTCTTAGCTCTATCATTAATATGTAAAAAAGTTGTGGAAATGTGTGCATATGTGTTTTATCTCAAAATGAAACTGATTGTAACACCATGGATTAACATTCTTAACAGGTTCTTTGTTACAAACTAAAAATTTTAATATTTTAATTCAAGTGTCTTTAATCCCATGAGGAATTAATGCTTCTCTACTTGTATTTTGTTGAAAACAAAACATGAAAAGTTGTATTCAAAATTCATGGTTGTTTTATATATGTGCAATCAGGTAGCATACATGAAAGGAATAGAAGGAGCAGAAACATTTTAATTTACCATCGTACCTGATCTGTTTATGTCTTAAAAGGGTAAACACACAAATATAACTAATACCAAATGCACAGTCCACTCTTCTCCCATATAAGAACATTTGAAAGCTACATATGAAAAGAAAGTAGGACAATCCCATTTGAGAAGGTGAAGGGAAACATCAGAGGAGGGAGAGAAACGTGGAGAGAGTTAGAATGTTCAAAACCATTGAAAATTAGAATGGAAATGTCATTATGTATACAATACGTCATACAAAGAGACTTTTCAACTACAGCTTGTTTTTAAAGTATTTTAGTATAAAGTATATTCTTCATTTTTAATCATTCTAAATTTGTATAAGAGTTACATATTATAAATGTACTTAAATCAAACATAATCTAAATGTATATTAAATTATACATAAATTATAGTTATTAGGCCAATGTACATAAAGCCAGGTGAATCAATGTTTATGTCCTCTTCAGTACTTTTCATACAATTGTATGATATAAATAAAATGTATACATCTGGGGCTCGAGAGATGGCTCAGTAGTTAAGAGCACTTGCTGCTCTTCCAGAGGGCCTGGGTTCTATTCCTAGCACCTACATGACAGCTCACAAATGTCTGTAACTCAAGTTCCAGATTACCTGACACCTCATACAGACATATATCCAGGCAATACACCAATGAACATAGATTTAAAAATGTATACATCAACATTTCTCAGGAAAAAATTTCCTATTTCATGAAGGCTTCACAAGCAGAAACTGTACACTTTTCTTGCTTATTAAGGAGACTCTGGCATATACAAGGTAAACTATAATATGATCTTATTCTCACTGAGTGTTGGCCATGTTTTCTTTGTCTCATCTTTCTTTGCAGTGAGCAGCCTGAGTGGGTGTGATGGAAGGAAACAGGACCCAGCTGACTGAGTTTGTTCTCAGAGGAATAACAGATCGTCCAGAGCTGCAAGTCCCCCTCTTCTTGGTGTTCTTCTTCATCTATGTCACCACCATGGTGGGCAACCTTGGCTTAATCTTTCTCATCTGTAAGGATCCCCACCTTCACACTCCCATGTACCTTTTCCTTGGAAATTTAGCCTTTGCTGATGCCTGTACTTCATCCTCTGTGACTCCAAAGATGCTTATGAAATTTTTAAATAAGAATGACATGATATCCATGGGTGAGTGTTTTGCCCAATTTTATTTTTTTTTGTTTTAGTGCAACCACAGAAATTTTCCTATTGGTAGCAATGGCCTATGACCGCTATGTAGCGATATGCAACCCTCTGCACTATGCGGTTGTGATGTCCAAAAGACTCTGCACTGTGTTAATAAGTATGTCCTATATAATTGGTTTCCTAAATCCTATAGTTCATGTGGGATTATTATTCAGATTAACATTCTGTAGGTCTAATGTTATTGATCATTTCTACTGTGAAATCTTGCCACTCTATACAATCTCTTGCACAGATCCGTCTCTTAATGCATTGGTGGCTTTTATTTTTGCTTCTTCCATACAAATCAGCACCTCTGTGACTATTGTAGTCTCTTATGCCCGTGTCCTATTTGCTGTCCTGAACATGAAGTCTAAGAAGGGCAGAAAGAAGGCCTTCTTCACCTGCAGTGCTCACCTGCTGTCTGTCTCTTTGTTCTACGGCACCCTCCTCTTCATGTATGTGAGTCCT
>CABHPR010142652.1:0-41548 GCA_902168415.1 Peromyscus melanophrys | reverse complement strand
CCGAAACCAAGAAAGAGCAAGGCAGGATGATAGGGTTGGCATTTGCTTTTAATCCCAACCCTTGCCTCTGAAAGGGGACAAAGCCTGGAGGTCAAGGTTACTCCCACTGACAAATGGAGTTACCAATTTATGCCTACGTAGTGAAACTTCCACCAAAAAGACAGCCCAAAGAGCTTATGGATTGGCCTCCAAAGCATCATAGACTGACACTTTCTAGAACTCCCTCTTTACCTGGCTATTAAGTTGGTTATCTCATTATGCCTTCTGTTAAACTAGCCAATGTGTTTCCCCAAGTTCTGTGAACCACTCTAGTAAATCTATTGACCCCAGGGAAGGAGTCACAAGAGCCAGGATCGGTAGATCAGACATTCATAGGCCTTTCAAACTGGCATCTCAGTGTGGGACTACGTCCTCAACCTGGGGGATTCTGAGGCTAAACCCAGGTAGATGGTTTCAGAATCAGATTGAATACCGGACACTCAGCTGGTGTCCACAAGGCTGCTACGGATCAATATTTCTTATTTGGCATGCTGAAAGAAAACCCCACACACTTTGTCACAGAAGCATTCTGTATGGCCAGAGTATACAAGGAGACACAGAGCGTTTGTCTTTTCCTACATTACTTCTGTCTTAAATGAGCCAGCACAGGTGGTACATGTCTACAGTGTTGGCTACTTGGGGGGTGGGGGAGGGGGTGAGGCCAGCCTGAGCTACAGGGAAAGACCTTGTCTCAAGAACAAAGCAAAGACTAAGCAAATAAACATGACTCAGAACATGATTCCACACACTCTGGAGCAGGGACATGTCCACTGGCAATGGTTTATTCAAGCAGGCAAAAAAGGGGAAAGAAGAAAAAGACAGAGCTAGGAAGGAGAATGACTTAAACTAAAAATAACATATTTTGGGGGGATGGAGGATCTATTCATCCTTAGTTCTCAGCACAATGTAACAGAACTTTGTCATAACATGCCATGAAACATTCCAGTCAAGTCTATTGACATTTCTGCTAAGCCAATAGAGCATTTCAGAACAAACTAGATAAAATACCTCTCTATGGAAAAATTAACAAGTTGTATTACCAAATGTAGGAAAGAAAAAACTAAGAAGCATTATTTGAAGTGAAATTTTCATGGCTTAAAAACAGGTACAATTACACTGTTGTCAAGGAGCTTGTAAGCCACCCACAAGGTTAACAACAAATACTGTGCTCAGAGAGAGAAGCGGGGGATCAGCCTACTTCCTGCAGGAGCTAATACTGATGGGTGAATAGTCCCAGCAGCAGCAGTGACGAGAAAAACAATGGTCACCATTGATCAGAAGGTGTTATGTGTAGCACAGCCACGTGAGCAACGTTACTGTGTATTTGTCCCTGAGAACCAGGTTACAGTGAGGCTGGAGAGACAGCTCAGTGGTTAAAAGCACTGGGTACTTTTCCACAGGACCCGGGTTCGATTCCCAACACCCACATGGAGGCTCATAAATGTCTGTTAACTCCAGTTCCAAGCGATCTGATGCCCTCTTCTGGCCTCTGTGGGAACTAGGTGTGCACATAGTACCCATACATGCAGGTGAAACACACAAAATAAATATATATATATATATGTTTTTAAGCATGCTACAGGTCACCAATTATTTCATGGTAATGATGACAACCTAGTGGGCTGTAATAAAGGTTTCAAACAGGCAGGAGTCTTACCCTGAATGCCACATGAATCACACAGAAAAGGGTTACACCCTGGGTCAGCCTGGCCCTTGCTTATCCACAGCTGGACCTTAACTGCATGTCTCCTGACCTTGATGAGGGGGTTAAAGAAATCTTGAAGACTGTGGTCATTCTGCTGGTCCACATCAACCTGACCCTGTCGGGGAATAGATGCAAGCTTACGCTTTGAAAGATGTGATCTGATTAAAATGTTTCTTCAGTGAATAATAGGAAGGAAAAGACCATGTCTGTTATCCGGAACAGCTTCCTCAAGGTCAGCAAGATCTTGAAACTCTGAATCTGTTTGTGTGTCTGTCTGTGTGTGCGCGTGTGTGTGTGTGTGTGTGTGTGTGTGTGTGTGTGTGTGTGTGTGTGTTCACTTGGAGAATAAGATGCCAAGATTGAATTTTGGTGCATCACCTTTGGATGATAGTTTTTGATGATTTTTTTTCTTTAACTTGTCTAACAAAGAAACCAATCTTGAGGTATCTGAAAACAACATCTTAATGAGGTAGCAATGGAGGAAGTGCCTTTCCAAACTAAATACCATCAGAGAGCTGTTGAGAAATCCCTCTGCAAGTTGTGACACCGAGTCTACCCGAAGCATCTATCTAACAGGTATGAAAAGAGGCCAGGTACAAAATTACTGTTTATCATTACTTCTTGTTCTACTTTGAGACCCGTTGCCAGGGAAACACCTGTTAGAGAAGGCTGCCCTGTACCCTCTCGCCTTCTCCCAGAGTTGGTGCACAAATAGTCACCCAGAAATACATCATTAAGTACACAAGTGAGGGAGGGGGCCATGAAGAGCTCCAGCTCAAATGGCCTATGATCATATGGTACTTCTCCTAGTGTCATTAATCTCTCGGTCCTCTTTATACCCGGCTCTGTAGCTTTGTACGCCCTTTGTCATTCTCCGTTCTGAGTCATTCCAAGGCAAAGGTTTCCAGTACCCTTCAGACACCCAAGTGGGACAAACCAAGGACTTGCCCCTGGGGTGTGACACCAGAGAACCCCTCCCTGCCTCCCTCAGAATGAGCAGCTACTCCTTATCTCCACGACAGGCCCAGAAATGAGTGTTCATGTGTCACTTTCTGACACCGCAAGTCACTGGGATGTGTTCTTGGGATGTGCATCCCTAACTGTCTCTGGAATTTTGAGGGTGGAAGGGCCGGTGTTTCATGATGAACCAGTGTTAACTTCTATAACCAGTAAGCTTTTCTCAGAATACCTTAATTCTGCTGCAAACCACTTTTCCCTTCGCCTACAGCTTCCAGAATCCTCGATGCTGCACATTATAGACAACAGAATAGTGCTGAGTGTTTCTACAGCTAAGGCAGAACTCTAGCACTGGATGATTTGGGATAGAGTACACCAAGAGCCCCAGAATAAAACCTGTATGATTTTCTAAGTCTCCAGAAGAGAAAGCAGCAGGCCCAGGCTTTTTGCCCAGTCATAGTAATTGTGTCTCACACTGTGGTCTCCTCTCCCCCTCCCCCTCCCTTCCTCCCCTCCCTCCTCCTCCTCCTCCTAAGATTTATTTATGTGAACGAATGTTTTGCTTTTATGTATCTATGTGTATCTGACTGCAGTGCTGGAGGAGGCCAGAAGATGGCGTCAGAATCTCTGTAGCTAGAGTTACAGACCGTTGTGAGTCACCCTGTGGGTGTTAGGAACCAAACTCAGCAATCTGTGCTGGCTAGTTTTTAAGTCAGCTTGACACAGGCTAGAGTCATTTTGGAAAAGGGAACCTCGGTTGAGAAAATGCCCCCACCAGAATGGTCTATAGCCAAGTATGTGGTGAAATTTCTTGACTGACATAGGGCTGAACCTACCCCACAGGGAAAGGTGCCACCGTGGATGGGTGGTCCTGGGTGGCGTAAGAAAACAGGCTGAGCAAGGCATGAGGAGCAAGCCAGCAAGCAGCGTTCCTCTGGCCAACACTTCCACACCTGCCTCCAGGTACTTACCTTGATCTCCCTCGGTGATGGAAGGTGCTATGGAACTGTAAGATGAAATAAACCCTTTCCTGCCCAAGTTGCTTTTGGTCCTGGTGTTTATCACAACAATAGAAGGCCTAACAAAACACCCTTCCCTCCAGTTCCATCCCACTTTCACTTATAAGAACCCTCGGGGTTAGCAGATTTAGATGACCCAGGATCATCTCTCATCTCAAGGTCTTTACCTCAGTTCCCTTCTACAACATCCTTTTTGCCACTAAGGTAGCAAACTTGTAGTATTCTAGCACTGCATTAGGACACAACCTATAGCACATCCCACTAAGTTACAAGAAAGGTCATGGACTTAACTTTCTCCCCCCAGTAATGATTTCAACTGTGCATAATAAAACTATGACTTTGGCGGCTGGAGAGATGGTTCAGTGGTTAAGAGCATTCACTACTCTTATAGAAGACCTGTGTTCAGTTTCCGGCACCCACATCAGAGAGCTCACAACCCCCTATAACTCCAGTTCTGGGGGATTCAATGTCATCTTCTGGCTTGTGTGGATATGTGCACACACATGTACACATACACACGGAAATAAATCTTTAAGAAACAAGGCTTCGAACAGAGTGTTCTCTCGCCTGTTTGTCTCTCTCAATTATGAACCCCTGAGAGGGGTGAGGCCCATGACTCAGCCAGACCTGCATTCTTGGCCTATGGGCATGATCTAGGACCATGTATTGAATTTAACTACTTCTTTCCCTTGATCAAAATCTCCACATGGTAGCTTGAGGAAGCCTCCTGAGCTTTGACTGAGGAACGGCCTGTCTGATCTTTATTCCCAAGCCTGTAACACAAATACACGTGTTTCAGTTTCTGCTGTTGCTTTCAACACTCTCTCCCTACCCTAATCAGATCAGAATCATCTCAATGCAAGTTGCTAACTGGGAACGGGTTCCAGCCCTGCAGCTTCCGCTCCTGGACCGAGAGAGAAATGCACCTGGCAATCCAAAAGCAACAGCCTCAGCTGAAGACACAGAATGACTTCCGAAGTGCCAGCCACCTGGAGCCACCTCAGGCTTGCAAAGGCACCTTCTCCAGTCACTAGGACAGAAGGTACCCATCTCTCCTTAGCCCCGACTCCAACTCTCCATGGGCAGGAACCCCTCCGGGCCAGGCTCTGTGACCTCTGTCTACAAGAAAGCTTAGCTTTTGGAAAGCTGCACAGTTGAGGATGGGTTTCTGCTTTTGGAATCTCAGGAGCGAGCGACCCCTTCCGTGGAGGGCACCTTGATGGATGGTACAGGGGTGAGAGTGCTAGAAACCACGTTCCTTAGGAAGGTACACGGACACTCTGCCTCTGGACCAGACGGAATACTGAATGGGACAGGCTTGCCGGCCCCACCTTCACTGTCCTGGATGCAGCGAAGTGGAAAGCTGGGATGACTTCCTTCATCACTCAAACCAAATGCTTGAAAGCAGCAGAACAAGGGAGGGAGAGTTTATTCTCATCTATGGTAACAGTCAAGGCACAGAAGCATCAGTGGGGTTGGGGATCGGCAGGAGTGTACGACAGAATTCTTCCCACGGTGACCAGTCCAGGAAGCAGAGCATTAGACAGGCGAATACAACCTCTCAAACCCTGCCCCTGGTGGCCACAAGCTAGATCCTGTCTCCCAAAGGTTACACAATCTCCCCCCAAGCAGCTCTCTACCAGCTTACCCGCTTGGACCCAAGTGTTCAAGACATGAGTCCGGGACAACATTCTAGATCTGAAATACAATCGCCAGGTTCGAAGTAAGTCCCTGCACGTAACACAGTGAGTGTGCCCATGCGTGCATGAGTGTGTGTGTGTGTGTGTGTGGCCTGCCCTGCCAAGAGCATCACTGGTACCACCGAGAGACCCACAGTTGCACCTCAGATACCTGTTTTCCTCGTCTGCATAATGGACGTGAGAACACATCCCTAAAAGAGCTCTTGGGGAAAATGAGTAAATTAGCAGATAGAAGTAACCTGGTGTGCTACTGACATACTGTACAGCCAGCAATTGATCAAACAGCAGTGTTATAGTATGATATGTTACTATCTTGGATCATTATTGTTTCTATTTCTATCAGCGCCCTTTACGCTATCTTTTTCAGTCTGGGTGATAGGGAAGGTAGTTTGGGAACTTAGCCACAATGCAGCTCCCAACCTTCCCTTTATAGGCAGCCCCCGGTGACAGTACATCTATCTTCACTCATCAGACTTAATCTCTACAAGAGTGGGATTAGCCAGGGTCCCCCTCACCGCTGGGCCATATGTCCCTGCATGACAGCTGTTTGACAGCCTCTGCTGAGGGAGTGGGGGCCTTCTCCTCCCCGATTTGGTAAACGCTCACTTCTTCTGTCTGTTCTACTTAGGGCCATCTGTCAGGGTGGCATGGTGTCTCTGCTCGGGCTGGCAAGATGCTGAAGCTGGACCACCAAAGAAGGTTCAGAGACAATGTTGGTGCCAGAGACGGATGGAGGAAGGGGATGGGTTGGGAGGAAAGGGTGTCTTCTGGACCAAGGAAGCCAAGACTCGGGCCGCCCAGCCCTCACTTAAATAAACAAGCAGCATACCTGGGAGATAGCCAATCCTTCTCACACCTGCACATGCGTAAAAAAGGCAGGAGCTCTTGTTTGAGCACAGATTCTGATGCAGGAGATGTGAGGCCAGGCACACCTCATAAGTCCTTACACCTTACACAATAGCACAGCTGCAGGTCAGGAGCCCATACTAGCAAGATGTACAGAATGGCTGATTCCAGATCCAATGACTCAAGACTCGTTTGCAGAGAACTCTTTATAGTTGTGGTTCCCGTTGTGAAGAAAACAGAAAACTAAGAGGCTGGAGAGCTATCGGCTTCCGGGAATGAGCACTGGTCATGCTCGCTGCTCCTGCTCCCAGTCTCAACATGACTAAATCTCCCTGCCACAGATAAACAGCATAATGGCCATACTCCCACTTATGGTGTCCATAAAGAAGTGCATAACGAATACAATGAAAAGCGAGTGAAAAAAACCAATAATGCCACAGATCTCCAACAACGCCCATGGAGCTTAAAAGGTGGCTGAATTAGTGCGTGTGTGTTGGGGGGGGGGGGGGGGGGGAGGCCAGAATGCAGAGTTACAGAGCTCTAAAAGACAGAATTTCCTCTTTTCCCTCCAGCGTTGGGCTCTGAAGGAATTACTCCCTTTGGGGTTATAGGAAAGTGTATGCATTTGCCTGGAAGCAGGGGAATGTAAGTAATTCCCCAAATCATTTTGGCAGCCCGGGATTTCAGGGAGACATCAACCAGTGACATCAACCCATCCAAATTGCTCTCCAAGCCAGAGAGCTCAAACTCAAGATCTCATAATTCTCCTTTAATTGTTAAGGAACCCATTGAACCCACAGCATCTCCCCGTTAACTGAGTTTTATGCTGTTAATTTCTCCACCGGCCAAGCTAAGTCTAGCACAGGGGGGACTGCACTGTCGGCTTCTGGCTCCCGACAAAAGGTGTTAATATCTTCAATGAACATGACAAGGTACCCACAGAATTCCGAGTGATTTACCAACAGTTCCTGCCAATCACCACAGGGCTGAGATCTGGCAGTGGAGTATCACCCTGCTGGTCTTGTTCAATGCCAGCCTTTTCATTTAGCACCTATGCACACAGGTGTGTCCGTGCAGGACCACCAGACCAAATGGAGACAAGCAACCACGTTATTTGGAACTATTTACATTTCCTCTTAAAACTGTTCACAGCTCCTGCGGTTTAACTAGGATGGGAGCCTTAGTGGTGGCCACTAGTGACTCTAAGCATGGGATCATGTGCCGCCCGAGTGGGTTTTACCGCCACCCTGGTACACAGCTCCATCCAGACCTAGGCACCTGTGTGTGCCAAAGGGCCCCCCATTAACAGCAGCGACACTTCATCATAGCATTGCACAGCTCCCAAGAACCCTGGAAGCAGGTAGAATCTAAATGCTTAAGCATGCACAGGACCCAAAAACTCAACAGGCAACTAACTCCTAGAACCATGGACTGGAAAGACACTTAGAAAACGTAATCTGTCTGTACTCTCCTTGGAGATCAAGGTTCTAGGCCGGCAGAGGGAAGACATTTGCAAACACAGAGAACAGGGAGTGCATGGTAGTTCTGGGACCAGCGCTCCTTCCTACCTGTCAGTCTAGACTTTATTCAGCAAATGTTCCCCCAGATGAATGCTGAGTGTACTTCTGGGTACCTAAAGCCACACATAGCCTATCTTGTTGGAGGGCAGTTGAGTTTCTCCAACATAAGGACAAGTCCAAACTTCATCCCACAGGTAATTAGCAGACAGCTCCTGGGACAAAAGCCCACGGCAGCTGAGTCCTCAGTCCATCGATGGGTATGAAGCCATTGGAGTAGCTCCTTCATGTGCTTACGAGACAAAAGCCAGATGAATAAAGGCCAGGTGCTCAGAGACAACTAAAAACACATGCCTCCTAACATCTTTTGTCTTGACTTTTTTTTTTCTGAGTACATGAAACAAATAAATAACTAAATAAATCTGAAAGCATCTAGAGACTCGGCTCCTCAGACACTTTTCTGACACCCACTTCTGCCCCTCAAACAAAAATAAAAAAGAACGTATGCAGGGGACCCTACCTACTTCTGCCTTTGATTTCCAAAGGAACGCATCCCTTCTGTCTTATGTATTTCTAGCATCTCCCAACCCTAGGCCTTGGGACTCAGTACTAGCAGCAAGCATTCACCCACACACACACACACACATCCACCCCCCAGCTCTTAGCTATGGGAAAAGCATGAGGACCTCTGGATGAAAGAAAGCCATAAGCTCACCACTGGATCTGCCTAGCAAGCTTTGAAGAGTGGTGCCCACAGCCAGCAGACAGTGACTACTCATTAGGTTTTCAGTCTGGCATTTGGAGAAGGGAGGAACCAGAGCCAGATACTAGCCAAAAAGGGTGTTTGTGTGTGTGTGTGCATGGGGGGGGGGGGGGGGGGGGGTGGAGCCACAGTAACCTCATTACCAGAAGGTGGCGCTATGCTTTAAGACAGGCTAGCCTGAGGGATGAAGCGTCTGTGAGAGAAACTAGGATCTTAGAAAAAGGAGGGTGCTAAAGGATGCAATGCAGAGCAACAGAGGTCCTACAATAGCATTCTAGAGTAACCTTATGTCACTCACTAAGGAGGAGACTGAAGCCCAAGGAAGGAAGAATTTTCTCCACAGTTGTGCAGACCAACATTTAGAACTCAGAGTCTTTCAACTCTGAATGTTCTAGCTGGCCCACCTCACCTGCTCTGGGTAAAATGGAAATAAACGAGTTTTATGAGGAGAACTGGCTTGTCATAGAGAAAGTCAAGTTCAAGCATGCATGCTCCAAAGGGAAGGAACAAGTGTCCCATCTGGGGTGTGTCTGCCTGGAGAAGGCACCAGAGTTAGTGTCCTTGACAGCATCGATAGTCATGACTCAGAAATCTTGACAGGAGAACAAAAATAAAAGCCCTGGCTTCCCCCACTGGTGATCTCTGTGCTACTGGCTCCTCACATCTCATCTCTGTGCCTTCATTATTGCATTAGTAAACCAGGAGGAAAAGAGCGTCTCCTAGAGTTCTAACTGAGAATGAAAGTTGCTCGTCATGATTAGGGTTAGGTCTAGCAGGATGTTAGAAACAGGTAGAGCTAACTCCTTTTCCCTTCCTGGCTACACTGTGAGGTGCATTCTCCCAGGGAGTCTCGCACATGTGGACTGGCAGTGCTCGGAGCATGGTGGGTACAAGTCCCTGCTACATGGACAAGGAATGTCCCCAGGACATCCCCATGACTCTGTCATGGGAAGGCAGAGTTAAAGGATAGAGGCTGGGGCTTGGGAGATGTTTCCATCACCAAAGTGTTTGCCTTGCAATCACAAGGACCCGAGGACACCCAATTAAAAAGGAAACCTGACTTTGTGAGACATGCATAGCCCTACCCCTGGGGAAATGGATCTCTGGAACACACCGGCTAGCCCAGCCTTATATGGCCAGTCTAGGTTAGCGAGAGGCTGTGTCTTAAGAACAAGAAGGACAACGGACAGTACCTGAGCAAACACAGTCTAGTTGTTCTCTGGCTTCCATGTACGAACCTACACACACACACAGATGTACACACACACATGCATACACACACACACAGACATGCACATATACAGGTGCATGCAATAGATGCCAGACAGAGCAGTCAACTTTGGGGACAGAGTTTATCCTACAGAGTTAGAAAAAAAACCCAGTGACAAGATTGTCTGGCTATCCAAGTGCTGGCTGCCGTGGTGAACATCTTCAGACAACGGCACCTTCACGTGCACACACATTCACACACCAGTGCGTGAAGGGAGTGAGGTAGTTGCCAGAACACTGGGTCAGACAGCCCAGCTTTCCCAGAGGCTGGCCTGCCACAGGGACCCCTCAGTGGCTGCCTCCCCATCCAAGCCGCTCACGGGCTCTTTTCAACCACTGACTTTCATTCAGGGTCCACAGGAGCAGGGAAGCTTTATCACCATCCCCTCCACACACAAAAGACTAAGCCTTGAAAGGGTTTCCCTGGGACCACACAGATCGGCAGCCCACTGGTAGGTAAAGTGTGCTGAGAAGTCTCTCCCAGCGCTGCCTGCTTTTTTCTTGCTGGGCTCGGTGTCTGAAAGGCTACTGAGTCTCAGGTGAGAAGGTATAAGACAATGGGAACGCAGACCCAGAGGAGACAGCTCTGGTCTCTGTCCCTCGACCTGAGTAGTTTGGCCAATCCCTTGTCCACCTACAAGTAAACATGCTCTAATCTAGGGTGCACTTTATGCAGGCAGGACTTTTGAGACTATCTTTTTGAATAAGCAAGCTATCACCCACAAAAGTGCAGGGAAACTAGCTTTTCCCCAACCATCTCCATTCAATGACCCATAGTCTGAATTAGAAGCTCTTCTTGGGGCTTCCTGTGGTTACTGCTGATTAATAATTGCTCTTAGGGATCACCATTCTGGACTCTTGAATGCCGAGAAGTCGCCAGGAAAGGATGCTCCTGGGGGCTTCTTCTAGAGTTCCATAGCATTTTACCCACCGCCAACTAACTGTAGGTATGTTACTGGGTTCAGACCCCTCTTGCTACCTGCCATTTGTACAGTTACCCCCATCATCCCCATCCCCCAAGATGCCAATTTCCTCCAGCTTCATGGTAATCTACTTTATGACCAAATCTACCATGAGAGGAAAGGCTTGAACAAATATCCCAACTACTGGCATTTCTCACAAGTACCATTTACAGTGTGCCTACTGTGCACTCGTGCTGGGAGGTACCTCAGCTGGAGGCCTGGTGGTTGTGTGACCCAGGAGGAAGGCAGGCTGAGCAGCACACACACTAAACAAAGGTGTCCTTCATTCCTCTCCTCGTCCCTCACTCCCCTGGAGAATGTTCCTCAGATTTACAGTGCTCTGCAAGCTCTCACCCTGATGTTTCCTTGGGATTCTTCACTCTTTTTTCTATGGCAACTGCCCTTTTTTCCAGAACAAGCTGAGCCGTCCCTGAACCCAAGACCCATAAGTGAAGATTCTTCTTTTTTACTTTTGCTTTGAAAAACTTTGGATGGCGCCTCTAGAGCTTGAGGTCTGGGGAGAAATGGCATGGCCAACTCGTGGCCACTGCTCTTGGAAAGCCTGCATCCCTCCATCTACTCCTCTCAAAAACAGCACTCATCTAGCACATGCTAGGTGTCAGTTGCCTGAGTAGCTATAAACAAGGTGACAGGGTAGGTTCTTCCCAACCTGGAGCTTGTATTCAAATGGGGAACAGGCTCCACACAGAGCATGACAGCGATGACAGAGGCACAGGATGGCATCAAGCTGATGCAGCATCCACAAACAGAAGCAAGGATTAGGAGATGGGGAAGTTATAGAAGCCAGATCAGCACTACCAGCTGGAGACCAAGTGAGCCTGTGAGAAGCCTTACACATCCAAATCCTACCAATGACAGATAGAACACATTGCCATCTATATGATTTAACAAGATCCCACTATTTTTTTAACCTCTGTATTTCCATTTGCTGAAAAAAGAATTCCAGTCCCCAGTGTTCAACATGAAGCATGAAAAAAAAATCCGTGTTGCTGTGCCTTCTGGTACCTAGCATGCTTGATCTGTGTTCCCCCCTTATCACTGGCATTGAGTGAGACGTGCGACAAAATTAGAGGTTGTGTTCAAGCAACTGGGGAGCAAAGCATCCTGTATTTACCCTGAAAGGGGTCCCTCGTCTTGAACAACTCTGAGCTTTAATTTTCCCATCTATGAAATAAGCAGGTTTGATGACTTAGTGAGGTCTCTTTCTGTCATCAAATGCTGTGACCTTGCTATGCTCTGACCTTTTGAAGTTTATGACCACACAGAATAACCACTTTTTTGCAGAGCTACTCAATGCCTACATTTATACAGACCATGGTCAAAACCACATCCTTGGTGTTGGCACAGTTGCCCGTGTCAAAGATGTGACACGGCATGGTGCAGGGTCCATTTCCTTCACACAGACCAGCCCCTTGGTACCAGGGTGCTAACAGGGTTCTCTCTGTGCTCAGGCTCAGAAAAACCGTCACAGTCAAGTCTTCAGCCGAAAATGCAGGTGCCCAAGAGAAGTGAAGACAGAGTCGTCATAACATGTATTCCCATTCATGAGGCATGTGGTTTCAATAAGCCTCACTGTGCTCATGACATTGTGGTCAATACTTTATTATCAACCTTTCAACAGAATCCTTCCTCCAGAGTTCTGGCCAAGCAGACCAAACCACACAAATACAACTGTATATTGAATTATTATTCTCTGGCATTTTTTTTGGTTTGAAGAGAAAAAGTGGGGGAGAGAACTTTCTATGTTTTCTATCTTGTTAAATAATATAGGTATCTACCTAAGTCAGAAACTGGGAATCATTTTTGAGTTCTTATCCTCATCACTCAATAAATACCAGTGACCAAGCACTGCACATTCAACCCCCTTGCCATCTTTTAGATGGGTTTGATGAGGTTTCGCCCCCATTGCTACATCCTGGCTCAGACACTCATCATATCCTTGCAGACATTTTGCAATTACGTTGGTTGACTCTTCACTACTGGCTCCGGTGTCTCTCCTGTTTTGGATGAGAAATTCCTAAATGCACATGCATGACCCTTTGACTCACTGCCTCACCCTTTTCTGCAGGCTCCTATCCCTTACAACATAGGCTAAGAGTAGCTCGGAGGCACCTGGAAGGCCTGTTAAGGTATCTTGGTGGAACCCATCCTCATGCTCTTCGACACAGTTGGTTGAGGACAGGGGCTGCAAAACTTGCATTTGTAGCAATTTTCCAGATGGTCTCAATGCTGTCTCAGGAACCTGCCCTCCCCTGAAAGGTATAAACTCAGTCTGGCACCTAGGATCCCTCAACAGTGTGCTTTTCCAGTTGCTTCTCATGTTATTTCATGTCAGGCCACACACATACATACTTGTGATGTATGGCTTTCGATGCCAAATCTGGTAGCAAAGACACTTTCTATATTTTGAACAGAGACACCAGACTGTAGACATGAAGCTTATAGCCTCACGAGGCACTTGATAGGGATCAGGCAAAATTCAGTGGGCATCTCAGGACTCAGCCAACCAGTCACAGGGGCTGGCAAGCTTTGACACCCAAGCTTTGTAGCTGTGCTTCGATGTAGACGCCATCCAAAACTCTGTCTTCGTCTGATGCTTTCCACCCATGTGGCAAAATAAACTCCACCGCCAATTCGTTATTCAAGCCAAACATAAACAAGATCTAAAACAGAATAAGATGGACGAAAGCCAAGTGGGAAGGTAGTTTAAGGTTATGAAATCTGGCTTAGAGACCACACGTTGTCTGAACTTGTAAATATCAAAGAGGCAGACTGGAAAACTATAATAGTGTAATAATAATAATAATAATAAAGTCATGCCATCCCCACTGTTACTCCCGGGATATAAAATTATAAAAAAATTAAGACATGAAATGCTTATTACGTTCTTCTGTGCTAGAGAAGAACTGTTCTCGTTTATAGGCCTGGAAAAAGCTACTTCTGTTCCAGGGAACAGTCACAGAGCCCAGGAGGCCACGGGAACCTCCGAGGCTGCAAGGTCTCTGGAATCTTCGGCCCTGCAACTTTTGCTTCCCCATCTTTTGAAATTGAGGCTTCCTGCAAAAGGAAACAAGACCCATTCCCAGCTCCCTGGAAGTACAAAGAAGCCTCAACCTTTCCCCCACAGGGTCCCATCAGCTCCCTCCTGAAGGGGGATTGTCTGGGGGACAGGGCTGTGATCCTGAGGACCATACCTGTTGCTGGGTGAGGCTTTCTGAGGTGGAATTGTTACTACTGGCCATGGCTGGAAAGCCAAGCAGGGTTAGCCTGGACCTTTAGCCCATTTATACGTTTGTCTCAAGTTTCCCTGGCCTCGTAATGAACAACTTGAAAATTCAGTTGATCTTCAAAATACTAGGAAAAAAATATTTTTCCTTTGTCTACCTTTGGAACCTCTTCCTTCCTGCCCACTCCCAAATGACAATGGCCAAAAGACCTGGTAGACGCCATCACCCAACAGTGCTTTAAGTAAACTTTTTACAAGTTAATTGTAGGTAGTTATCTAAAATAAAAAATTAACCAGGGGTGTTCTCTTATGCTGACTTAGCCATCATCAAATCTTACCTCAAGCGGTACCTGTGAATCCATGAGCAGGATTTCTTCCATTTATAACTTAACCTTCATAGTTGTTGACAAGCCCCTGATAAAAAATGGATTTAGAATATTTTCTGCTTTTTAAGATCATTTGATTGACTGATTGTTCCGGTCTGGCCTCAGGCTCTATGTGTAGCTCGTAAGACCTTGAATTTCTGATCCTCATGCATCCATTTCCTGAGTGTTGGGAGTATAGGGATACATTTCCATACTTGGCTCATGAATTCTTTGGGTAGAACTCAGGACTTTGTGAATACCAGGCAAGCCCTCTACCCACTAATCTACACCATCTAGCCCATACTTCTTTAAATAGAGCAATTCCATCCAACATGGTCGTTACTAGCCACAGACTACAATTTAAGTTCAAATTTATATAAATTAAATAAAGCAAAAAGTGCTGTCCCTTAGTTACACTATCCACAAATTAAATATTCCGTCATCACATGTAGCCATTGGCTGCACATTAAAGAGAATGGTTATTTACAAAAAATCCTCCATTATCACAGAAAGGCCTGACCAGCCATGTTTCAGAAGTTTAATTTCTCCACAGAACTCATGCCCATCATCCTGCTTAGAAAATCTTCTGAAATAATTTAGGGCTTATTTCATGACCTGTCTCTCCCTGCCTGCATTCCCTTGATCAGAACCCAACTTCCCTATCAACATCTCCAGCTCCTCAGTTACCAATGACCATTTTCCACTAGTGCTTGTAGACTCAGACTCAACAGGCTCTCCAGACTATTCCAACCCAGGCAGAGTATATAAGACACCTGCGTAATTCAACTTATGACTCTAAACCACATATAATGCCACCCCTCTAGAGATCAGCATCGTGACCCCATCAATGTGTTTGAACACCGTCTCCTCTGTCTCCAGTCCCATCTCTGTCCCCTCGTCAACTCAACTGTTGATGCCTTACTTACTCAAATACGGAGTAACTGGAGACTGAACGTCTTTGAGAATTGCTCTGCCCTCTAGGCATACCCTTGGTGTCTCTTGGCCAGTGTCTGGGCATGGGCTCAATGTCATATCTACAAGGTGTGAAGGATGAAGATCAAGACTGTGAATGTTCAGGTGGGCGGTGGTGGTGAACACCTTTAATCCCAGCACTCGGGAGGCAGAGGCAGGCAGATCTCTGTGAGTTCGAGGCCTGCCTGGGCTACAGAGTGAGTTCCAGGAAAGGCGCAAAGCTACACAGAGAAACCCTGTCTCGGAAAAAGAAAAAAAAAAAAAAAAAAAAAAGACTGTGAAGGTTCACCAGTTGTAATCTGGAAGTCCCTTTGTCTGCTCAGACAAGCATATGATAAAACAGAAAGACCCTGGCTCCAGGTCTCCATTGTTGATGCTGGGAACCTGGGCAAGCTATAGAGCATCCCTGAGCATTGCATTGTTCTCAGCCATGGGGATAACTTCATGAGCTTATGGTGAAGATTTTATATCAGAAAGGATATTAACCAGCCTGCCCAGTTGGTAGTTTATGTAAATCTAAACACCCAATAAAAGCGTTCCATCTTCACGTTTCTTTTTAGAAATATTTGAATTAATGGCAACACAATGCAATGATTAGGGTTTTTTTTTTCCAAGCTAGTAAATGACTGAGCACTTAAAAGTAACTATTTAATTAACATCTCGTTTTTGTTTATAGGACTCCAAAAAAAAAAAATCTGCGTTATCCCAGCTCCACAAAGTTAATCGTTCAGAACAAATGTGTGTCATTTGAAATCTTACATGAAGAGCAATCCCTTCAAGGGCACCCGTGAAGCACAGATACTCTGTTCCTTTCAGGATTCTCACGGCTCACGTTACTCTTGCTCCAGACTTGGCCACAAACACAAAAGCAAGGACAATGACAGGCAGTGACGTGTGCTGGCCCGCAAGCCAGTGCCTGAGTTCGAATCTTGACTTGTGCACTTTCTCGTTAGGGAGTAAATGAATCAGTCTATACTAGATATATGCTGGCCAGTGCTTTCTCCCAAGATGGGCATATGACATTTTACAAAACATCTCCATCAAGTCCCCAACACACACACACACACACACACACACACACACACACACACACAATTTGCTTGGAAATACTGGGATCACCTGAGGCTGAGAGGATTGATCATGACAATTCCTATGGTAATGGTAGAACGTATTTGCAAGAAAAAAAAAATGAGGACATGACAGCTCCTGGGAATCAAGAGAATCAAGATAACCCAATCATGATAGCCAAAATGCCACGTTACATAGGAATCAGAGAAGTTGAGGGAAGAGAAGCTCAGAGGCTGGAGAGGTTCTGGGTGAGGGAGTGGGGTATACCAGCCAGGATGACTCTGTAACAGGTATTGGCAAGGTTGAGATGCCGCCAGGGCCAGCATCTGCTTTGAAATGTTAGAGAGGCACCCCAGTTAGCTATTTGTCCTGAGTTTGAGACTTAGCAGTATTGACCACCCATTTGGATTGGGCCCTTTTAGAGTATTTTATTTACAAGGTTGCATTTCATGTAAGTTCCTGCTTATGTGCCCCTGAGCAGAGACCATAGCTAGTCTCTTAGGGTTTCAATTGCTGCAACTAAACACCATGATCAAATGCAAGTTAGGGAGGCAAGGGTTTATTTGGCTTACACTTCCACAATGTAGCCCATTATTGGAGGAAGTCAGGACAGGAACTCAAGCAGGACAGGAACTCAAGCAGGGCAGGAACCTGGAGGCAGGAGCTGATGCAGAGGCTGCAGAGGGCTGCTGCATACTCCTTGCTCCCCAGGGCTTGCTCAGCCTGCTTTCTTAGAGAACCCAGGACCACCAGCCCAGGGTGACCAAGGGCAGCCAGCTGCTACTGCCTCGTGTACTCTCCCTATGTCCACTGTAAAAAGCAAGTGCCTTCTCTCCATGCTGTATTCTTCTGCGCTCTCTCTCTCTCTCTCTCTCTCTCTCTCTCTCTCTCTCTCTCTCTCTCTCTCTCTCTCTCTCTCTCTCTCTCTCAGAGGCCACTCTGCAACCCCCACTAATAAACTTCTCATGTGGGATCTGTTGCATGGTGTGACTTTGTGGAACCCCTTGGCTCCAACCTGCCAAGGTTTCTTCTGTTGTTAAATCATTACAGCTATGAGGTTCCCTCCTTCCAGGTAACTCTAGCTTGTATCAAGTTGACATAAGACTAGCCAGCACAACTGACCCCTTGTCAACTTGACACACAAACACATCACTATTAAGCCACAACCCTTCCTTTCTTATTCGTCCCCAAGAGCTCACATTACAATAACAACTTTCAAATCATAAATAACTTTAAAAGTCCTACAATCTTCACAAATGCAAGCACATTAAAATTGCAGTCCCTTTAAAATAGCCAATCTCTTTTAAAACCCCAAATCTTAAAATTCAAAGTTTCTCGGCTGTGGGCTCCAGTAAAATAAAAAATAAATACTTCTTTACTTCAAGCAGGAAGAACCAGGGCACAATCACAATCTGAACAAAGCAAAACCACACCCCCAACAGTGTGAATAACAGAATGCCCAATGTCTGGGATCCACTCACAGTTTTCTGGACTTCTCCAAAGGGCTTGGGTGACTTCTCCAGCTCTACCCTCCACAGCACACACAGCTTGTCTTCCAGGCTCCAGCTGGCTCCACTCCACAGCTGCTGCTGTTCTTGGTGATCATCCCATGGTACTGGCATCTCCAAAGCGCTGGTGTCCTCTGCTGCAACTGGGCTGCATTTTCATCAATAGCCTCTCATAGGCTCTCTTCATGGTGCCAAGCCTCAACTTCTCTGCAAGACCCCTTCAGTCCTGGGCCCACAACCGGGACTGCCACTGAGGCTGTACCTTCACCAATGGCCTCTCACAGGCCAAGCCTCAGCTGTTCTCCATGACCCCTTCATGCCTTCAAAACTAGTACCACCTGAGTGACTCTTGCACCACCAACTCTGGCTGCCAGCATGTGGTATAACATAAACTTGGCTGTTTCTGGAACACAGCTTCCATGTGCTCTCAGGAAACACTTCCCAGAAGACTTCACCTCAGTGATGCTGGTCTCTTCTTAATCACTGCTAATTTCTCAGTTCCAGCCAACCACCATCAAGTATCTCAGCAAAGCAAAGGTTTCACTTTAGTTGTTCTGGTATCTTCTTAATCACAGCTGAGTCTTCACACAAAAAGCCTGGTAGAGTCTTTGCTTCCCTCTGAAATCTCACAAGCCAGGCCTCCATCATCTACACTGCTCTCAACATTCAATGACTTTTCTAGCCCCCAAGTTCCAAAGTCCTTCCACAATCCTCCCCAAAACAACCTGGCCAGGTCTGTCACAGCAATACCCCATTATCCCGGTACCAACTTGTCTTAGTCAGGGTTTCCACTGCTGTGATGAAACACCATGACCAAAACGCAAGTTGGGAAGGAAAGGGTTTATTTGGCTTACCCTTCCACATTGTAGTCCATCACTGAAGTAAGTCAGCACAGGAACTCAAGCAGGGCAGGAAGCTGGAGACAGGAGCTGATGCAGAGGCCATGGAGGGGTGCTGCTTACTAGGGTGCTCCCCACAGCTTCCTCAGCCTGCTTTCTTAGAGAACTCAGGAGCACCAGTCAGGTACGCTCCCACCCACCATGGGCTGGGCCCTCCCCCATTAATCACCAATTAAGAAAATGCCTTACAGCTGGATCTCACGGAGACCTTTTCTCAAGTGAGGTTCTCTCCTTTCCAATAACTCTAGCTTGTGTCAACTTGACATAAGACTAGCCAACACCGCTAGCATGTGCCAAAGCAGAATTCAAGGCTGGGGAGACAGCTCAGTGGGCAAAGCCGTTGCCACGTGAGTGAGGACCTGAGTTTTAAACTCCAAGGCTCATGTGCAGCAGGACGTAGCACATGCTCAGCACTCCTATGTCAAGATGGGAGGCAGAGAATTCCCAGAATCCACAAGCCAGCTAGCCTGCCATATATAGTGGTTAACCAACCATACAAGCCCTGCCTCAAACAAGGTGGAAGGCGAGGACCAATACCCAAGGTTGACCTCTGACCTTCACACACACACACACACACACACACACACACACTGTGGCACACACAAAGATAAAACTAAGTAACTAAAATAAACGAACAAATATACAAAAGGCAGAATTCATGGAATGAAGCTTGATCCCAGCGACCAAAGTCTAATCTTTGGGGGTGCTTCTTTCTCTGCTTATGAGGCCCCATGAACCCCCAAAGACACAGTATGCTGTGTGAGGGGCCTGATTCTACAGCTCACGGTCCCTGTGAACTGCAGATTTAGCTGGGGGTGATTTGCTTCCTCATGTTTACAACGAGGGCGATGCTACCATGGGGAGTCTGGTAGCCGCGTGTGAGAATTCAATGAGATAAGGCGCGCAAAGCCCTTAGACACCCGGGAGAGGAGTAATGAACAGGACAGTCTAAACAAAGAGCAGTGTGCCCGCCATTTGCAGATGGAAAATAAATTGCTTCTGCACCCCAGGAGGGGGACAGTGGTCTGAGTTCTCATTGGAGCAGCTAAGTGGATAATTACTTTTGAAAAAAAAAAAAAAAGAAAAAGGAAGAACCATTATAAAAGTGGAAGAAGTGCTACAATACTGAGCTTCACACACATCCGTCTGCCTGGCTTCATACGGTTAGTTACTTGTGAGCTACGGTGCTTGCCTTTGGCTGGGCTCTCTGTAGAGATTCTGAAGCTCTTGGGAGATGGCCGATAGGCCGTACTGGGTTTTGTTGGTAACGCTGGTGATGGTGGTAGTTTGTCTTTGTTTTGAGACAGGGTCTCGTGTGGTGATATTTTATTTGTGCACCCCAATAAAACTTATCTGGGGATCAGAGAACAAGAGCCAGACACCAAATTAGACATAGAGGTCAGGCGTGGTGGCACACGCCTTTAATCCTGTCACTCTGGGAGGCAGAGATCCGTCTGGATATCTGTGAGTTCAAGGCCACACTGGAAACAGAGCCAGACGTGGTGACACACGCCTTTAATCCCAGAACTAGGAAGGAAGGAATATGGCAGGGCAGAAAGGTATATAAGGTGTGAGTAAACAGGAAGTCTCGCGCTGGAGGCTGAGGAGTTGGTAAGGTGAGGTTGGCTGTGGCTTATTCTGTTTCTCTGATTATCCAGCTTTCACCCCAACATCTGGCTCTGGGTTTTCTTTATTAATAAGACTGTTTAGCAACTCGTCTTACAGTGGCATGTATCCCATACAGGCCTAGATCTCACTGTATAGTTGAGATTGGCATAGAACTCTTCCACCTCTCAAGCTCTGGAGATAGAAGCATGCACCACCACACCTGACTAGAGGCCATACATGTTTAAAGCTGTCCTTTGAAGAATGCAGTAATGTTTGGCAGCAGTTCATGCCCTCAGAACACGGGTGCTGATGCTCACCGGTACTTTAGGACATCTCTGGTTTCATTATTAATCCGGTGTTACCTCAATCCATCAAAAGGATGCCCTCGGTGATGAGACATTACAGTGCTTCTCCCATCACTGTTCTCTTCCCTTGCACTCCACCTTCCACATCAGCACCAAATAAGCAGCCCTAGCTATCTTTCTAAAGCACCATAAAGGGTCAAACCATCATTCAATTGATTCCCTATTGCCTATAGAAGGAAGTTCAGCTCTCTCCTTTGCTAGCCCCATCCATGATTTCTCCCACTAATATGATACCCAATTCCTCTGGGCCATCTATGACAAGCCGTTGCTCTTTTTCTGAAAGGTCTGTGTGTTCCCCCGTTTTCTAGACATTTTCTCTCCTCCTTTGCATGCAGCCAATCAACCAACAGATTCCTTGACACTGAGTTCACTATCACCCAGAGGTGGACTGGAGGCCCCTCCTTGGGATTTCCACATCACCTGGTGGCACTTTGATTATGGCTCAAGTAGCATAATAGACCTTCAAGAGCAAAGAACTTGTGCTATATTCCAAGTGCATACTCCTGGGTAGAGAAGATGCTCAGAAAATGCTTGCGGGGCAGGTTAGGGAAAGGTACGGCTTGGGCCAGGTGTGTTAATCAGATCTGCAGCCCGTGGCAAAATGCCTGTGTAAGAAAACGCAATGAGGGAAGGGTATTTTGGCCCACGGCTTCAAGGTTTCCATCCACGGTCACTTGGGCCCCATCATTTCGGGCTTGAGATAATGCTGACCATGCAGCGGAGCACAGCTGGTCCTGCCATGGTGGCAGGAAGTGGGAAACATGGAGGAGGAAGGTCCAGAGAGAAATGATCCCTTCAAGGGCATCCTCCTAATAACCTACTTCTTCTAACTAGATTCCCATCCCTACAGCTGGCTCTGCCTCCCAACAGTGCCATCAGCCAGGGACCCCAGCATCACCACCTGAGCCGATGGGAGACATTTAAGAATCAACAACACTAGGAAAATGGGCAAAGTAAATGTAAGTTACCAAGAGAATCAAAGATTCAACTCTGAAGCCTTTGGCTTAAGGAGCCTGCGAGTCCCCTCTTGGCATCAGGTATATGGAAACACGTACCTTTCCAGGCTCATCTGGCTCAACACTCCAGGTCGGTTTCCAGCTGCACCGGCAAAATCTGGATCCTATTATTTCCCTTATGCACATACGGTCTTCTTCGGACTTCTTTTAAAATAAAGCAGCAGATCAAATGTTGGCAGTGCTGATAGAACATTTAAATTTCTGGGAACCCATCCTTGCTAGGCACAGCCACCAATTCAGAACGAACCTACACAATCCTGATAACCACTGGTGACGGCTTCGGATTCCTGCCCCTGAAATCTCATGGACTGCTGACATTCTACTCCAAGTCTATAGGCTGAGACATGCCCAGGCACTACAGAGGCTTCTGGTTGATTGCTCCTCAATAATCTCTCCTGGGAATTGGTCTTTTGGTTAAGGTTTTATTTGTAACTTCTCAAACCGTGCCCTGGTATAGAATGACTACGGAGACTGCCATCTTCTTTATCCCTATAGTGTCCAGTGGCAGGCAGGCAGGCAGACAGACAGGCAAGAAGGAAGGGAGGCAGGGAGGGAGGGAGGGAGGGAGGGAAAGAGTGGAGAGAGGAAGAAGGAAAAAGGAAGGAAGGAAAAAGGAAAGGAAGGAGGAAGAAGGGAGAGAAACTTTGGAATCCTTATCACTGAGGAGGCTATTAAAGGATGCCTGACACATGATAGACCATCAGCTTGCCATTATTAGGAGTCTGCTTGCATTCTACCTCTAGCAATTGCCCTGAGAGCCTGTTTCCTTGACTACAACATGAGCCGAATGCCTGCCTCACAGGGCGGCTGCACCTACTGAGAGCACATGGGCAGGACTTGTAGCAAAGGTCTCACATACGGCCGGCATTTAGCCAAGTGCACTTTAAACAATAATCGTTATTTACATAGTTCAAAACACTGGGAATTATGAAAGCACCAGTCCCCACAGGCAAGCCATAGTTTACAAAAGCGTTTAATACGCAGAAGCCACAGAGCTTCAAGGACTTCAATGTTCTCCTCATGGTCGCAAACACATCCCAGTCCTCTCGGACCTGACACCTCAATCTGAATCAAGTCATCCTCAGTTCATTACAGTCCCACAGAGCAGATGGCCCCTTCACCCACACAATGCTTTCTTCTAGCATAGCAATTCAAGAGCTCCACTGAGTGTGTGTGTGTGTGTGTGTGTATAAATGTGTGTGTTTGTATATTTATGTGTATATGTTTATCTATATACATATATGTGTGTATATCCATCACACATAAGCTTATTCAATTAACGTATGTATATATGTGTATATATGCATGTGTGTATACATCACGCATAAGCTTATTCAATTAATATGTATACATGTGTGTACATGTACATATATATACATACATACATTAATTGAATAAGCTTATGAGTGATGGACACTTGCTCTTGTTTTGCATTAGTGTTCAGGTCTGTAGCCAGTCACAACTGACAATTCTGTTGTTTTGCTTTTTGAGACGGGGCCTCTCTACACAACCCTAGCTGTCCTGGAACTCACTATGTAACCCAGGCTGACCTCAAACTCACAGAGATCCTCCTGACTCTGCCTCCTGAGTATAAAAATAACAAAAACAAAAGCAAAACAAAGCAGAAGGGTCAGCAGAGACAGACTGGAGAGCTTTAGGAAGACTTTGAAATGTGGTGATACATTGTGTACCCGAATAAAATTTGCCTGAAGATCAGAGGACAGAACAAGCCACTAGATTAAACACAGAAGCCAGGCAGTGGTGGCACATGCCTTTAATCCTAGCACTCGGGAGGCAGAGATCTGTCTGGATCTCTGGGAGCTCAAAGCCACTCTGGACTACATGAGATTGACTCAGTCTAGGAGAGAAACAGAGCCAGGCAGTGGTGGCACACACCTTCAATCCCAGTACTGGGAAGTACACACGCCTTTAATCCCAGGAAGTAATGGCTAGGAGGAGAAAGGTAGATAAGGCGTGAGGAGACAGGAACTATAGGCTTTTCGGCTGAGGAGTTGGTGAGGTAAGAGGTGGTGGCTGTGGCTTGTATCTTTGTCTCTCTGATCTTTCAGCACATACCCCAATACCAGGCTCTGCGTTTTTTATTAAAAGATCTTTTAAAATTCATGTTACATCAAAAGGCTGGTATTTTCCTATTCTTTCACCCAAGTGTACAGCAGAATACCTTGTTGGTTACCAAGAAGTGTATAGAGATTCCTCCTCACTAGTAGTCAATTAATTAACAAATCAATACTTCAGAGTGAAACAATATTGAACATGGGTTAAATAACAAGCCCAAACAACAGGACCAAGAGAAGACAGAAATTGGAAAGGATGTGATGTGCCTTGCAGACTGTAGGATGTTTTCTGTCATAACCATCAAAGCCCAGATAACATTCCCATTTTTGATCTCTGAATATCCATTTCGGTGAGATATCTGCGACCCTAATCATAATAGATGTGTGGCTCCACTTACTGTCCCCATCCATATATACTGGGTTGATAATCGCTCTCAACAAACCAAACATTTGCGTTTGCTGCTCAGGAGGGCTGAGCCTTTGCCTCTGCCCGGCTTACCCAGAGCGGCCGTCTATCTCCAACTAGTTTCATCCATTTCATTCAATGCCCATTCATGCCCTGACAGTCCTGCCTAACTCCCAAAACATCTGTTCTTCCGATGTCTGCTTTTAGCTCACCAGTGGGTCCGACGACTTCTGTTAAGCTTTTACCTCACACATTGTCTTGGGCTCAAATCTTTAAAGCAAGAGAAAAATCAGAGTTGGTGAGGTTTTGTTTATTTTGTTTTTGTGGGGTTTTGTTTTGTTTTGTTTTTTGCCTAAAATTTAAGAAAGATTCAGTTCACTTACAAATAGGTACGAGGATTTCACTTGCGATTTTTGATCCTAGGAATTAACCTGCAGTTTACAATTTGTTCTAACTATACAATGTTCACACTATTCCTCTACTTGCCTAATCTTATTTAATTCTTAAAAAAAAAAAAAAAACATTCTTTTTATTTTTTAACTTCATGTTTTATGGTTTTTTTTTCTTATTTTATGTTCATTGGTATTTTGCTTGCACGTGTGTCTGTGTGAGGGTGTCAGAACCTCTGGAACTGGCATTAAAGACAGTTGTGAACCGCCATGTGGGTTCTGGGAGTTGAACCCGGGTCCTCTGGAAGAGTAGGCAGTGCTCTTAACTGCCAAGCCATTTCTCCAGCCTCACCTAATCTTACATAGTCATCCTTAAAGACATATCACTAAAAGGCTACCTCTTCCAAGAAGTGTCCCAGATGACCAGTGTTGGGCTAGGATCCTGCCTCTACACTTGCTCAGCATTCTGGGCCTGGTTTTGTATTCCCACCTCTTACCATGCTCTTCCCAAATTTCCATGTGTCTACCTTATTACACTTTTAAGCATCTTATGAATCTCTCCCCCCCCCCCCCCCCCCCCACACACACACACTTCTTTTTTCTCTTGGGTTTAGCTCAGTGTCTGGAACATGGCCAAAAGACGATGATTATGAAGTTTCAGGGATGAATGAATGACATTCAACTTCAGAAAGCTATCTCTGTACTCTCTGGGTCCCTTGCCTGGGTTTGTTTCTACCTCTCTAAACTGGGCAGGGTAAGATGTACCTCACAGATACTATAACACACAGCCACACATGTGAAGGGCCTTGTAAATGATAAGTACCCCAAAGCAGTAGTCATCCATGTTGGCGGTATTATCTATAACAGACCTTAGCTAATTGACTAAAAGAATTAACTGATCGATCAGTGATTTGTTTATCAGTGACTATTACTTTTACTTACGTCTTATTTTTCTATGAGCCTCTGCCTTTCCTTTCAAGTGAGAGCAAAAATGGCCCAGCATCCAGAAGCTTCCAAATATCCAAGCGCAAGGCTGTCTGCACATGCAGAGTTTGGGTATTTGACCAGCTTTCTTCTGACTCCAGTATCTTTTCATCCAGTCCATCCTGACCTCTGGAAAGCGGCTATGTAAAGCATAGGATGAGCATAGCCCTGCAAAGCAGAGCATAAAGTGAAGCCCAGCCTAGTTCAGGTGTGAGCATCTTCTGGAGACCCAGCCTGCCTCTGCCTTGAAGTGCCCACTTAGAATATTCACTTTTTTCTGCCTGGGGAAGCAAGGCTCCTGTACTGATCTGGTGAGTGCATCTGAGGTTGGCTTATAGCATCTTAGCTGAACAGAATCAAAGGCAACCCACACTATAGCGAAGATAGAAAGTAGATACCCAGTATGTACAGTAGACGGGGAGGCAGACATATTCCCAACAGGAAAAACAGATAGTTGTAAACACAGGGCAAGGGTCACTTAGCTCATGAAAAATCAAAGAAAACAAGATCGGGTGTGTGGAAAAAAAAAAAAGACAATGAAATGATTCCTAATGATATTCTGCTGTACTCACAGATCGGTGACCAGCCCAGTTGCCAATAGAGAAGCTGCATCCAGCAACTGATGGGAACAGATGCAAAGACCCACAGTCAAACCTTAGGCAGAGCTCAGGGAACCCTGCCGAAGAGGAGGAAGAAGAATCGATTTTAGGAGCCAGAGGAGTTGAGGACACCATGGATACACCAACCACAGAATCAATTAAGCAGGGCTCCTAGAGACTCAAGTGACAGTCATGGACCCTGTATGGGTCTGCGCTAGGTCCTCTGCATAGATGTTATGGTTGTGTAGCTTGGTGTTACTGTGGGACTCTTAACAGTGGGAGCTGGGGTGTCTCTGACTCTTTTGCCTGCTCTTGGGACCCCTTTCCTCCTACTGAGTTGCATCCTCCAGCCATAATATGAGGGTTTGTGCCTAGTCTTATTGTAACTTGTTATGTCATGTTTGGTTGGTATCCCTGGAGGCCTGCTCTTTTCTGAAGGGAAACGGAGGAGGAGTGCATCAGGAGCAGAGGGGGAGGTGGTGGGGGGGCTGGAAGGAGAGGAAGGAGGGGAAACTGTGGTTGAGATGTAATGTAGGAGAGAAGAATAAATTCTTTAAAAAAGGAAACAAGAAAAGAAAAATCAAAGAAGAGCAAATTCAACTGTATCATTTTGCTACCCACACAAAATGTCACTAAAACTCTCTAAGAATCTGCTGGCCTCCAGTGCTGGCAGAGTCGAGTGTTGTGGAATATTATTTTAAAGTGTGTTGCATTTTTTTATGTTGCATTTGTTTAACTCTGTGAAGCTGCGATGTTTTGCCTATCTAAAACACCTGATGGTCTAATAAAGAACTGAACGGCCAATAGCAAGGCAGGAGAAAGGATAGGAGGGGCTGGCAGGTGGAGAGAATAAACAGAAGGAGAAATCTGGGAGGAGCAGAGAAGGAAAGAGAGGAAGGAGGAGGACATTAGGGGCCAGCCACCCAGCTACACAGCAAGCCACAGAGTAAGAAATAAAGAAAGGTATAGAGGAATAGAGAAAGATAAAAGCCCAGAAGCAAAAGACAGATGAATAATTTAAGTTAAGGAAAGCTGGCTAGAAACAAGCCAAGCTAGGGCTGGGTATTTATAAGTAATAATAAGCCTCTGTGTGTGATTTATTTGGGAGTTGAGTGGCAGGCCCCCCAGAAGAGCAAAAACAAACAACAACAGTCTAGTGGAACTGCCATGCTAAAATTCGGATGATTTGTGACCCTGAGATGACTGAAGCCTGATGATCTGAGTTAAATCCCTGGAACCCACACAGAGGTGGAAGGAGAGAACCGACTTCACAAAGGTGGCTTCTGACCTCCACATGCATCTTCTGTATGGGTACCCAAACCCGCATCAATCATGCATACACACTCAATAGTAGTAAATAATGCAAAATAAAATTCTCATTACGTAAATGAACAAGTTCTTTGGCGGGAACTGATGGAATAACAGGTAGCAAAGATTTTTATGTTCTTTCCTGTTTTTTCATTGCTGAAAATTATATGGTTGATACAACTTAGTGAATTTCAACCATCACTGGGAAAATGGCAAATATTTTCAATATTCCCAAATGGAAAATAGCCATCCACAAAGCCACATGTATAAATAATAGGTTCCATCAAACACATTAATTTTTAAGTAATACTAAAATATTTCTAGTGTAATACTAAAAATGAAAAATTGAGACACAGATGACTACTTTTAGGATGCAGAGAGAAAGCAAAAGAGAGGGAGAGAGAGAGAATCAATTGTTAGGGGAGGGGATACGTTCTTTCCATGTTAAAACCTTATTTGGGGGGGTTTTCAGCATTTAGCCAAATTCACCTCACCTATTCAGTATGACCTGGACCCTCTCTTCTATCTAAAGAGGAAACACTGAGCCCTGCCCTGAGAGTCACAGGCTTAGGCTGCCAAGGGTCATGGTTTTGTGCACATGCTCACAGAATGCCTGGATGCAAGTCTCAGGATTACCTTCGTGTTGTTTGGGAAACTCAGAAGCAACTCCTGAAGCTAGCGCCATATCAGGGTATGGGATAAACACTATTTTTAGACCTAGTAGGAAAAACCATAACAACACAACTGTATTTTCAGCATTGCCAGTTCTAAAGGTAACACACATTCACACAAGGCTCACCCCAAAAGAACAAAGCGCTCTTTTAGCCTCTAAGTGTCATTACAAGTCCTTTCGACCACCTTGAATCAGAAGACTGTATTTACAGCTGATAATTCTGCCTTGAGATGGGGGCTTCTAGCCACTCTTTGATTTAAGGACAATAGACAATAGCTATTGATTAAACAAATGCCAGTCTCGGGGCCTCTGGAAACTGAGCAGAGCTACTTGGGCATTTCCATGCCGCCGAACCTCTCGAGGTGAGGTGTTTGCTTCTGCTTAAGACAAGGGCTCTTTAAAATTCAACGGCATCTCAGGAAACGGGGAAGTTTCCAAGCCCAGAACTTCCCCCCCTGGACTCTTATTCACCAGCTTGTCAATCAGATGTTCAACCTTCCTTTAAAGTTTAAGCCTTATTAACCTACACACTGGATTTGAGTGGCGATAGGCCACCGCAGACAAAAAGACGCCCTCTCAGGTTCCAAATCCTGTCGTCCTGGTTCAGCTCCCCACAAACTCCCTGGACGGGATGAAAGGCTCCCTCACAGTTCTGATCCCTCCAACACAAGCAACGAGAGGACAGTGTAAAAAAAAAAAAAAGAAAAAGAAAGAAAGAAAAGAAAAGAAAAAGAAAAGAATAAAAGTTGTTGGAGGCCTTGCTGATTGAGACGTCTTGGAGGAAAAACAGCTTTGCGGCTAACCAAACTCTGCCAAAGCAGGCATGATGGCTAGCCTCTGTCCTCCGGCTCCATGGTGCGCATGCTGTGCACGCCATATGCAAGATCCGAACCAAACACAGAGTTGGCAAAAGTGCCGGTTTCCGGGGCATGCGTGCCAGCGTTGCCCAGATACTGGTTAGCGCCAGAGTTTGAAGTGTTCTCGTTAAGAAGATTTCTCTTAACTAGAAAAGTCAGTGAAAATTACTAATGGAGGTATCTTAGATGTGCAAACTATGGTGAGTGAGGCGGGGCTAGAAAAGGAGGTGAACCTGGAGGAGCCCTGACCACCCCGCAACCCTGCTCCCAGGATCCTGTGCCCCTTGCTTTCTTCCTCTTTGTTCTATCTGAGTGGAGGTTCACCTCGGGTCTAAACAACCATGCCACCCCTTTCCACCAGGTTTGGCATCTCTGTCCCTTTCCGCAAATGTCAACTTAAAAAAGGGCAGGGCCGGCTCACTTCCTTAACGAATAGAACATGGATGCAAGAGACCAGAACATGCACCATCGGAGAACGCGCAGAAACGCACAAGTAAGGGTCTATCTGTCACTTTCCAGAGCACGGCTGCTTTCCGAAGCCAGGTGCAGCAGGTGGAGAGAGGGGATCTGCATTTTCTCTGTCTTGATGTTTATTTGATCTGCCTTTTAAAACACCCTGGCCTGGGAGATGGCTCAGCTGGCAAAGTTGCGTGCTGCCGAACCTGCCAACCCGAATTCAATGCCTGAGACCCACTTCCTGGGAGGAGAGAAACTGACTCCCAGAGTGTGCGTGCGGTGCGCACACACGTTAACACACGCACAATAAATGTCCACGCACAATAAATGTCGTCTTTTTTTTTTTTTTTTTTTTTTTTTTAAGGACCAAGATCATCTTATGTTCCTTAGATTGCTAGATAGCCTGAGCATAGAAAACAACTGGAGAAGCTACTAGAAGCCCTATTCATTCTTAGACTCAACAAGTCTTGGACACTGTTGCCCAAAGCCTCTTCCAAAAAGTTGGAAAGATTATCCAGCAACCTCCATGACCTCCAAATCCTATTTCCATCCCAGACTTAGTACAAGACGGAGAAGCTGAGAACATATATGTTTTTCTATCTACTTATCCTGCTTAGTCCCTTGGAGTCCATAGTAAGGATCAATTACTGGTGCAGTTATTTTATTTAAAAAAAAAATGGGGAAGAGAGGAGAGGGTCTAACAGGTTCTCAACCTGTAGGCCATAACCCCTTTGCTCACCTAAGACCACCGGAAAGCATAGATATTTACATTATGATTCATAACAGTAGCAAAATTACAGTTATGAAGTAGCAACAGAAATAATCTTAGGGCGGGGGGGGGGGAGGGGGGCTCGCCACAACATGAGGAACTGTATTAAAGAGTTGCAGCATTAGGAAGGCCGAGAACCACTGGTCTAAATCAAAAGAAGACTGCTTCATCTACTAACCAGGGCCTGTGAGCACGAGCCCTGGCCCAGCCTGCTCCCCCTTAAGGCCGGTCACATCTTCACTAAGCAGCTTGGTAGAGGTCCAGGGATCAGGTACCGGCCCCATCTGACAACACAGGTTGTTAACACTGAAACACTCCAGTACTTCCTGGCAATAAAGTTGCTGTCTTGGGTCCCCTGCGTTCCTTGATCAGTGTGTGCTAAGTGACATGAGACATTGAGGATGTTTTATGTGACTGCCAAATCTTCAGTTCCCCCAGCTCCCCCAGCTTAGGCCTGACTGGTCCCCTGCTCACATGCCCCAGACATCTCCCACCCCTCCCTACCATGGGAGCTTCCCAAGTTAACGGCCCCGGCAGAAAAATCTGCACAGTTGTTAGCAATGAACTCTGGAATCATATGAGTCCCCTTCCCCAGAAGTTATACGTTTGGGTACAATATTAAAATTTCATACTTTTATAAGTCAAAACACACACACACACATACAACATGACTTTTTTTTCTACATCTTTTTAGAAATATCATTGTGTTTTAAGGAAAAACAACAACTGAAAATTCAGATCATGTTTGTTCTTGGCTGGTGGTGGGTTTTTTATTTGTTGGTTTGTTGAGACGGGGTTTCAGTGTATAACTCTTCCCTGGAACTCACTCCGTAAACCAGGCTGGTCTCAAACCACTGAGGTCCGCCTGCCTCTGCAACTTGAGCATTGAAATAAAAGGTGTGTGCTACCACACTCAGATTCACAGTTTCTATTTTGGGTAGTATGGGATCCAAGAGGTGATTGTTTTGATGCCTCTCTTTGGCTTTTGAGCAACAGGATGAAAATAAATCTTCCCAAAATTAACACTAGTAGCATTCTTCATCCAGAGGTCACTGAAAGCGTAAAGCCTCTCCTGGATATTTGGGGGGGGGGTCGTTTTTGTTTTTGTTTTTAGGAAGAAAGTTATAAAAAAAAAAAAAGAGAAAAAAAAGTTACTCTCCTCCAGCTTATTAGGGCAGTCTAATTCTTGGGATCAAGTCAGACTATTTTTAGAGATGTCTGAAGGGGAAAAAAAATTAATTAAGGCCCCAAAAGTCCTACTGAGCAGCCATGGCACACTTTGCTATGGCTCCATGTCTTCTTCACGAATGTCCACCCGAAAGGCAGGGAGAAGATGACGTTGTGGCTCTTGCTAAGTCGAGACTCAATATGGAAGATGGTATGAAAGTGGCAAGGGCGATTGAAAGTTGGTGACAGTGGCCACAAATGGCCACCTGCAGGGCAGAGCAAGCTGTCCTTCCCCTCCATGGGCTCCACACCATTGAAGTCATTCACAAACAAGTGAGCCATCTCCCTCTGCCTGGGGACCCCTGTGCAGTGAAATGGATTGGTTTCTGAGCCCTCAGGATTCACAGAATGTAGGTATGGCATGGAGGGGAAACTATGTCATCCTGGCAGTGGTTTTTAGCCCGTCTCGTGGGATCCACTATGGCAGAATGACCTGGCCTTCCACAGTTACGTAGAGCAACTGCTCAGCCGGTCTGAGCAGAGTAAGTCACGACGCTGTGAGAGGAGGGTGCAAGTTCCACAGATAGAGGTAGAGATCTGATGTCCAAGGTCATGAGCTGTCTGTCTTTGGAGTCTCTAGCCTGTATTTTCCTTTCCTGAAAACTGAGAGTAATTTCTCCAAGACCACATAGCCCTAAACTCAGGAGGCAGAGAAAGCTGGTCTAACCTTGTAGCCAAAGCATAAAAAAATAGAGATGGGAGACCAGAGTGACTATGTAGTCTTTAAAATTGAAAAAAAAAAAAAAAACAGGAAGGAAGGAAGGAAGGAAGGAAGGAAGGAAGGAAGGAAGGAAGAGAAAATGCCCAAGTAGGAAAATGTTACAACTTAATTAGTATACAATGGATTTGTTGTTTTGTTTTGTTTTGTTCCAAGACAGGGTTTCTCTGTGTGTAGCACTGGCTGTACTGGAACTCGCTCTGTAGACCACCAGGTTGGCCTTAGATTCACAGTGATTGGCCTTCCTCTGCCTCCCAGATGCTGGGATTAAAGGCGTGCACCACCATGGCCTGCAGATGTGTCTTTTAATATATAAAGAGCACTTTTAAAGGTTGGAGGAGGGGGTTAGCTCTGTAGGTAAAGTGCCTGTCTCACAAGCACAAGGGCATGAGTTCAATCCCTCAGAACCCATTATAAAAGAGCTAGTCATCGGGCTGGGGAGATAGCTTGGTAGGTAAAGGCCCTTGCCCTGGCAGCACATGGACTTGAGTTTAAATCCCCAGCACATGTATAAAAAAGCCAGGCATGGCTGTACATGCCTGTAATTCCAGCACTAAGGGCGGGTCCTGCAAGCTCACTGGCCAACTGGTCTAACCATTGAGCTCCAGATTCAGTGAGAAATCCTGTATCCAAATATAAGGCTGGCGAGATACTGCTGCAGATAAAGGGGCTTGCTGCCAAAATTGATGACCTGAGTTCGATCCTGGGGACCACTTGGTAAAAAGAGAGAATTGACTCCTGCAAGTTGTCCTTTGACTGCCCCCCCACACACACATAATATAAATTAAGATGTAATTTTCAAAAGTAAGATGGACAGTGATTGTGTTGCACTCTGGGCTCTTGGGGTCCATTTGCAATCATACACACATGCACACACATGTACATATGTGTGAACACACCCACATGTAATATAAACTAGATGTAATTTTAAAAAAAGATGGAAGTGATTGAGGAGGACACTCACTGTTGCTCTCTGGGCTCCTGGGCTCCATACGCATCTACATATACACACATGCACACACTCACGTACACATGAGCATGTACACACACTCACACAAAATGATCAACAGAATATTTAAATGAACATCAGACATAAAAAGCTTCATGCAAGATGTATAAATGTTCTAAAAGGATGTAAAAAAAAAAGTATACACTCATTAAGTATCCAAGGATTTTAAACTATTCAAAAAATATGATTCCATATTTAACCTTTCAAATCAAAACAGTATTTTTAAAATACCAAGTATTGCTAAGATGAAAGAAACTATGCACAGTTCTACACTGTAGATGGAAGTGCAGATTGATATCATGAGTTGGACACTATCCAAATGTTTTAAAGATGGCCATACTCCCTAACCACTTAATTCTACTCTGGAGAATTGCTCTTAAGGAAATAATTGGGACGTGTTAATGATTTAGCTGAACGGATGTTTGCCACTGTGCTGTTTGTAACCACAAATATTTAGAAACAAAACCTAACTATTCAGCATTCATTCATGTAAGTCATTCAACAAATATTTACTAAGCACTTAGTAAACTGAGCCATGGACTCAGTAGTCCTTTTAAATGAAGGCATTTCAGTAGAGTGGAGTATTCTAGAAATAGTACAATAACAAGAGAATACTTAATGACAGTCACAGGAAGGTCGTTATATATTAACTAGAAGAAGAAGATAAAAAATTAGGGCATATAAATGGTTGAAGAAAACGGATGATGTGTTTTCATAAAACCTGCATAGAGTGCTGTGGATTTTCAAGCAGTGGCTTTGGGATGATGGAATTTGGTTGCTTGGATGTCTCCCCTTTGTACCTCCATAACAACTTCTTTCTACTATCGTGAATTATTTTATTTTTTAAGTCATCAATTTATTGAACACACCTACACTGTGTTTTGAAGAGGCATCTGCTGTAGAAAACGTGCTAGCAGACCTTGACTTTGTCTGCTGGTGGAGTGTTCCAGAACCTCCAGAGACCCCAGTCTTGGAACTGCTCACGTGGGTACCAGCTCCTGATTTATATGAGGAAAGGGCACTTTGAGAAAGAAGCTCTGGACCCAGAGCTGGTGAACTCCCACAGCACCTCACACACTACCATGCCTGCGTGGGAAAGATGGCTCTGCCTTGCTATTCCCTCTAGTCCTCTTTGCCTTTTAATTAGCTGGGATATTTTTATCTCTGGGTTAGTTTTACTTTCTGTTTCTTCCCTAAACTCTGCTGACTTGTTTTTAATCTCCTTCTGTTGACTTTAATCCAATCTTTGAAGACTTGATCCTAGGGGACGTCTTTTAACATACAAATTAATAAAACGTCGGAGAATGGAGATACACGCCAGGAGCAGAGGATCAGGAGGTCAAGGTCATCCTTGGCTACACAGTAACATTTGAGGCCATCCTGGGCTACTGAGACTCTCTTTCAAAGACAAATAATAAGCACATAAAAAAAAAATACTGTCAGTGATGTTTCTAAAAACTACAAGAAACTGTCTGGCCGGTCGGCTGTGGCACACACCTTTAATCCCAGCACTTGGAAGGCAGAGCCAGGAGGATCTCTGTGAGTTCGAGGCCAGCCTGGGCTACAGAGTGAGTTCCAGGAAAGGCGCAAAAGCTACAGAGAAACCCTGTTTTGAAAAAACCAAATAAATAAATAAATAAATAAATAAATAAATAAATAAATAAATAAATAAAAACAAACAAACAAACAAACAAAGAAACTGTCTGAACTTGTCTTTTGTTTCCTTAAATGATGTTTCTTTGCCTTTTCTAAGGTCCCTCTCGTTTTTAGTCCCAATGCCTAAGTGCACATGCGTGTTGGGTTTCTTCTCCCTAGCCGTTGTCTTTACATATGACACTTCACACTGAGTGAGTAAACACACCTAAGGGAGAACCGAAGTGAGCTAAGTCAAACACACACTTTTATTTAGGTCTCCCACCTCCTCATCTGCTCCCAGATCTCTTGTGTTCTTTACCCCAGGATCCTATCTTCTCATATCTTTGTGTTTGTTTTGCAGTGCTGAGGGTGAGGGTGGGGTGTGAAACCCAGAGCAGGCACTCTACCATCGAACTACATCCCCAAGCCCAATTCCCATAACTTTCGTACCTAAAACATTGGCTCAGCTCACCTGAAGGGCCTTTAAGACAGTTCATCTCCACGTTTCCCAATCAGGCTAGTCACCTGGAGACACAGAGAGCCAGATTCTGATTTGTGTGGTTTGCGATGTGATCTGATATTCTGCATCCACACCATGTTATCATGCAGAGTCAATGTTATGGGTCTTGAGATCGCCCTTTGATTTAACAAAGCTTTGTACCCCAAAACTCAGGATATATTGCCTGTGGGTACAGCAACTATCCCCATGAGGGAAGCTGACAAGACAGAATGGAGCTGGTGTACCTCCACAGTGTCTTCTACTGGGCTTTTCTTCTTATCACCCTGGCATTTCGTTTTTTTAGGTTTATTTATTTGTTTATTTTTATGTGTATGAGTACTCTATCTGATTGTATGCCCGCATGCCTAAAGAGGGCATCAGATCCCATTATATATGGTTGTGACCCAGCATGTGGGTGCTGGGAATTGAACTCAGGACCTCTGGGAGAGTAGCCGGTGCTCTTAACCACTGAGCCATCTCTGCAGCTCCCACCCCCATGCCATTCCTACTGGGTTCATCCCCTTCCCTGGAAGGAGCCAGCTTCCCTCTGCCACGTGGCTCTAATCAGAGAACTACTGGTTAAGGCTCTTTAAGACCCTAATGGCTGCTTGTAGAAAAACATGCTCCATGCTCAAGATCTGAGCAGATATGCGAAGACGACAGACCTTTACTTCAAGGAGGTACGGAGGTATTTGGCTAAAGTTCCCTAATTATAACCTTTGTTTATGTGTTGTTTGTTTGTTTTGACAGCATCCTGTATAGCCCAGGCTAGCCCCCACCTCACTCTGTGGCAAAGAATGAACTTGTACTTCTGATCATTGCCTCCACCTCTCAAGTGCTAAAATTACAGGCGTGTGCCAGCACACTTGGATTATGCAGTCCGGGGCCTCATACAAAGTAGGCAAGCCCTTAGCCAACTGAACTACCCCTCTCTCCCCATACTGTTTTCTCGTATGCATAAAATTAAGGTTTTGGTTATTTACTTTCTTCATTCTCTCTCCTGGGGGAGGAAAAGAGCCTTCTACGGAAATTCTGCCAGGGAATTGCTTCCATGGCGTGTTGCAGGGAGGCACCCTGGAGGGAAGAGCCTGCTAGCAGCCTCCTCCTGCTTCAGCTGGTCCCTCAGCTGTGCCTGCCAGTCTCCCCTCCCGCTCTGCCCAACACCCTGCCATTCTTCTCTGCAGCCTCTCCAACTGCCTGTCTTTCCTCAAAAGCCTGCCCCAGCCTTCCTGCCTCCTCCCAGAGGATTCTGGCTTTTGTTTCAAAGAAAAAGTTAGTCCCCCCAGTTCCCACAACCGGTATCTCAACTTTGATCCCCCTTGCCACAAACTCACAGGCCATCAAGCCTCCCCAGTCATGGGTAATTTACTTATAAGTTCACCTGCTCACTGAAATGTATTTCTAATCCCTAACCCTATCCTCAGACACTTTAGTGATCATTCCCGAAAGTACAGAATGTAGTAAAAACTTGAGCCCTAACATTCATGTTATACCCGGGAAAGAATGAGCCCCACGCTCTGGTTTTTTGCTTCAGGACTCAACAGTAACTGTTTGTTTTGTGGTTAACATTTTTTTGCTTTTTCATGTTTTTGGTTTTTCTACTGGTGATTTTTGTCTTCTTGGTTGTTCACAAAGGCAATGCAGAGATATTGCCTAGTATTTCTAAGCCGTGGTGTGTCTTACAGAGAAAAAAACATGTGCTAGGCAAGCGCCATGCAGGAGGGTCGGTAATGGTGGTCATGAATTCAATGCTGTGTGTATGTATGTGTGTGTGAAACATGGTTTCTTTAACCCAAACCACATATCCAATAATAAAGTCATATCTTAATTGGCTGACAGAAATGTGGTGTGAAAAAAAGAAACTCACAAGAAAAATGACCCTTGCGTTTCCCTCAGGAGCAGAGCACTCCGAAGTCACTAATTCAGCATTCAAGTTGCCTTTATGGGATGTTAACTACTGCACACAATGAGAACTGGTTGTGGAGCTTTGATCCCTCTCACTTTCCATCTGAGTGCAAAGAATCAGGGCCACCTTCTCCCCTGTATCCTCCATCCTTCCCTCACTCCATCGGTTTCCCCCAATTCCATAGTTACTTCTCCTCCTTCTCGTCCCATCTACTTCCACACGCACTCAAGTTGCTCCTATCTGGGGAAACACACTCACTAATTGGTCATAGCCTGCTTCCAATAGTGCTCTGAATGCAACACAGGCTTGGCATCGTGGAGTCCTCATCATGACTCTCAGGAAAGTGGAAGGGTGGTCCAGCCTCCACTTTGCAGATAAGAACAACACAGTGGAAATCTGCTAAGCAATTGATCCAATCTCTTATTGTCTAACCAAGAGAAGATCTTTTTGTTGTTGTTGTTGTTTGTTTTTTGGTTTTTGGTTTTTGGTTTTTGGTTTTTTGGTTTTTCGAGACAGGGTTTCTCTGTGTAGCTTTGCGCCTTTCCTGGAACTCACTCTGTAGACCAGGCTGGCCTCGAACTCACAGAGATCCGCCTGGCTCTGCCTCCCAAGTGCTGGGATTAAAGGCGTGCGCCACCACCGCCCGGCTAACCAAGAGATGAAAGGACTCCCGAATAATGAACGAATGCAAGAAAGTGTCATAGAAGAGCATCCTGTAGCCTCGAACATCTCAGAGGAGCTGGCTATAAAAATGACTCTTAAGACACAGGAGGAGAGGCATGACCAGGAAGGAAGGCACAGGACGAAGAATTGAAAGGCTCTATCTCTCTGCCTTCACTCTGTCCTATTCCAGGCAGCCCCGTGCCACGGCAGTGCTGGTGGCGTTTGCCCCTATGTGCATATTGAGCCCAGTCATCCTGTATGGCTGTGGCTGGTCATATGTAGCTGCTCCAAGATACGGGAAGCTCCCTGGAGTTGTGGTGGAGAAGTAGGGAGATGGTGCTCGGCAGGATTAGTAGGTAACTACCAGAACAACCATGAGGGTCAGGTAAGCGAGCTCAGGATTTCACCTTGACCATTGACCAGTGCTTATGAAGAGCCCGGTTACCTTTCTCAGCATACGTTTCCTGGTATAGTTACAGGTGGCCACCCTGGTGAAGACTGAATAAAGTAAAGCAGGCTAAATTCCACGGCTGGCATGAAAGTCTCGGCTAGACCGGTGTTTGACACTGGGGGTCACCTCAGAGTCCCACACCTTCCAGGAGCCTCATCCTAGACCTAGCACAGTAAAGCTAACATTTCCTTTCATTGGCCAGTTCAGTCTCTCAAGTGGACAAAAATCACATATTCGTCTCAGGAACTCTTGTGGTGTGTGTGCAGGAATTTCCGGGGGGAGGGGGCGGGGGCGGGGAGAAAGAAAGAAATGACTGCAGATAACCAGAGAAAGAGAAAGGCTTGGACTGGCTTTGTGTATTCCTTGTGACCAGCTGCCGTCTACTTCTCTAGCTGTGTGGAGTTGTGCGATACCTGCACCGGATCTCTGGCCATGGCCAGAGCCTCTCGCTGCAAGGGTCGGGTGCAGTGGGCTCCCAGCTCCTCCACCTGAGAGCCCATGCTTGGGAGGTGGCTCTATGTCTTCCAAGCCGAGATTTGGGGGAGGGGGCAGCCTCTTTAAAGGGGGAGCCATGTGCATACAACCCTACCAAATTTCTTAAAACATGGAGGCCCAACAATAACTATTAACCCCCATAAAAGTGGAGGAGAAAAGGGCTGGGTACAAAAAGCATAAATTTCTGGAGAATGCACCCCCCCCCCCTCACAAAATGATTTCAAATCTGGTGGAAACTTTTCTCCAGATGCGCTTTCCCCGGCAGGGTGACCCTCCAGCAGTGACAGAGAGGAGTCTTCCCATAGCCAGGACACAAAGCTGGTGTTGTTGAAATGAGAGCCGTGTAATCAGCTAAGAAATTCCTGAGCAGAGCCAAGGGCAGCACATACCCCAACCTTGAACTTCGTTCCCTCCCTGCATTTTTCTAATGCTTCCTGGAGAAAGGAGCACCCAGGGGCCTGGATTCCCTTTTAACTTAATTAGGAGCTCGCTGGAGCTGATGCTGAGAACTGACTGTGTGGGGTGGGGAGTGGGGTGGGGGGCGGGGGGTGCAGTCCTTTGAGAGTTTAAGCCTCCCGGGCTGCAGGAGTCTCCCGGAGGTCTTGGTGTCACAGGGATCTTGGCTCCCCGGAGGCTGGGGAGATGGGTGTTCCTAGCAGGTGGTCTGAGGTCTTTCCGGCAGGTTCTCCATAAGGGGCTGACATCTCCCTTCAGCACCCACACTCTCTGCTTTGCGGACACAAACAAAAAGCCAGGTATGTGCATTCATTTTTTTAGCACCTGCTGTTACCAAACCCGGGCCAGGCACTCCTCAACCACAGAGAAGCCAGCCAATACATGCTATGATACTAGAGCCACATTCATGGTAGTTGGGTTGGGGAACAGTTGGAATGCTGATTCTTCTACTAGCTCTGTGGCCTCGGACAAGTCACCGTAGCCTCCCTGTGTGCAGATAGTCCTGGCAACGAACTCTAAGAGCGGTGGCAGTTATAGGAAGAGACAGGTGTGAGTGTGTATAACAGTACCCAGCAATTAGACCCTGCCCAGTGAAGGCCAGCTATTGTTACGACCACTTTATCCTGCTTATTTTTCATAAGAGAAGAAACCAAAGAAACTTATCGTCAGCCCTCCAGCAAACCACACAAGATCCCAGCATCCAAATCACTCAGACAGTCTAGCTTGTCCTGCTGTGGGATGGGCCACCCTAGGACCTACCTTCATGCAAAATCCAATTTGTTTACACAAACATGATATATGAGAGACTAGCTCTCCTGAGCTGATCTAAATAAGACAGGAGAGGCTCTGGGGTCTGCCGCATCCTGCCTCCAGGGGCTCTCTGTCTTCTGCAGAGGCTGGTGTGTAAATAAGAAACCATAAGGCAAGTGAGAGGCAAAGCCATGACCATGCAGCAGGCAGGGGAGCAATCAGAGCAGAGCCATGGGAGGGAAGAGAAACGGACACGCTTCGACCTTGCATTCTGTAGATGGCACCCAAAGCACAGAGAAGTCATTCGACTTTCTAAATGGGGACTGCTAACTTGGGGGTATCCCCACAGGCGCCTGAATGAACCTCTTTTTCTATAGGTACCATTCTCTACCCTATGTTTCTCCACTGCCAGCCTTCCCCGACATTCCCTTTGGAGAGGGCTCTGACCTTAGCGGTGGGGTAGGGGGGTGGGGGGTGGGGGGTGCGGGGCTCTAGGTCTGTCTCTGGGGGCCCTGGGTCTTTGTGAAGTTACCTGGGACTCTGCCCTGAGCTCATCATTTCCCTCTTGTTCCTCAATGTCCAGGTCTTGCTTGGAAGAGAGGACTCCCAGGGAGGTCCAGCAACCTTTCTGGGATGCATCAGCATGGAGGGTTCCTGCTAAAGCTTCCCATCAGGGGGATGAGGGTAGGGAGAGGGCCTGGAGAGATGATCCAGCTGCTAAAACACTGGCTGTTCTTCCAGGGAAGGGTTTCAATTCCTAGCACCCTCGTGGTAGCTAACACCCATCAGTAACTCCAATTACAAGACATCTGATGCCCTCTTCTGGCCTCCATAGGTACTGCACACATATGATGCACAGACATGCATGCAGGCTAAATACCCACATACAGAAAATAAACAAATTTTTTTAAAAAAAAAATTAGATCAGCACAAAAGAGCATATAATTTTTCCTTAAAGCTTCAGGTCAGTTGCACCCCCTAAATGACTATCAATGTCAAGACGTGTTGGGTCCTCCCAGATCTCCAGCTCTAGCCCCATGAAGTCACAAAGTGGGAAATGGAGACTTGGGTTGAAAAGAGGGTCTCCTAAGTGAGATGTGAGTGCAGGCTAGACCTGGGAATTGAGGTGATCCAGGACTGTGGTGTAGTCCCCACCAACTCCCTGTCAGGAAGTTGTTCCCAGATGCATCTGAAACAGGGGGCTTGTCTACCCCACCCAATCTCTCCCATCCTTTTCTGAATCTTCACTGGGAAACTCCAGGGCAATCCCAACTCTGATGTGCATCTCAGCTCTGTCTCCAGTTTAGATGCAGGCTAGAGACACACAAGAAGACAGGAGGGGGATCAAACGAAGCTAGAAACAAGTAGTGAGGACTGAGGCTTGAAAGCAGACAGATG
>CABHPR010142651.1:33095-43155 GCA_902168415.1 Peromyscus melanophrys | reverse complement strand
ACACACACACACACACACACACACACACACACACACACACACACACAGACAAGGGCATACTATGTGCTAGGTATTATTATTGGCTCAGAGTTCCAGCTGTGAAGCATTTGGCAGATGAACTTGGCTTCATCGAGTTCTCTCGATGGGGAAAGAACGGTCTCAGATAAGCTGGTAGGAGCATGTTGTAGGATGTCCCACGGTAAAAGTGTTAGGGCAAAAGAGTAAGCAGAAATGTTGCATGAGGGGTATTGATGAAGGATAGATAAACGCCACAGGGTAGGCAGGTAAGAAATGTCTGGAAAGAAATTCTTGAGGAAAGCAGAACCAGATGTGGATATTTGTAGGGAAGTATTCTAAGCAGAAGAAATCGGAATGGCAAATAAAAAGGCCTAAGCTTGTACTAGACATCATCTACCAACACCAACCACCTCCCTTCTCTTAAGAAAAAAATGTCATCTGAAATAAAATTTGGCTCAGATATGTGTGTTCTTGTGGTGATACATTGTGTAACCCAATAAAGCTTGCTTGAGAATCAGAGGACAGAGACAGCCACTAGATTAGACATAGAGGCCAGACAGTGGTGGCACACACCTTTAATCCCAGTACTAGGAAGCACACACGCCTTTTATCCCAGGAAGTGATGGCAGGGCAGAGAAAGGTATATAAGGCATGAGTAAATAGGAACTAAGGCAGTTCAGCTGAGACTTTTTTGGGTGAGGACTCAGAGGATTTCAGTCAGACGATTCGTGGAGGTAATTCCTTGGTGAGGTAATAGGTGGTGGCTGTAGCTTGCTCTGATTCTCTGATCTTTCAACTTTTACCTCAACATCTGGTACCAGGTTTTTTTTTTTTATTAAAAGACCATCTAAGATTCGAACAACATGTCCTACACTAACGCTGTGGTGTATTGGGCTCAGTAGGCAATGGCAATAGTTAACAGTGTGTGTTACATGTTCTTACTTAGTTTCTTTGTTTTTATTTTGTATGGTGACATACAAACATTTTCTTATTGAAAATACATAATCTAGATGTTTACAGAGTGAAATATAAAAGCTCTCTATTCATCTTTCCTAGTTCTACTTATTCTCCAAATGACTTCTACATCCAAAACAAAAGTTCATCTAATAGTTTGATATACATTCAAAAACCCTTTTCAATGCATTTACACATACGTGACTATGAACATGTCATGATAATATGATACATATGATACATTTTCTTCAATGACTTGCTTTTCTTTCTTGGCAGAGTTGGATATATTTCTATATAGAGAAAGATCCATTCTATTATTTAATAGAAGTGACAGATTTCATGGTAAAAATTTACTATAAATTATTTATATTCTCCACTGATGGACTTTAAGAAATCACAAAAATTTGTATCCTATTCAACTCATGATGAACATAAGTGACGGACTGAAATAAACATTCACAATTTTGAGTAGAAGTATATGTGGGTTTTTTTATAACAATTTTATTGAAATTTAATTCATGTAATTTACAATGCACATCAAATACACAATACAATGACTTTAGACTTTAGTATATATACAATGTAATGACTTTAGGAGACTTAGAATTGTGTGCAATCATTACCACAAGTATTTAAAACATTCTTCACACAGTATATTTTTATCATATTATTTTCCCTCCTGCACTCTCAGATGCTCATTTCCCTATCCACTCAACTTCATGTTTTGTCTCTCTCTCAAAAAAAATTAAAAAATCAAATCAAACAAATAATAGCCTATAAGGAAAAAAAAAAGCATGCAAAAGAACAGGGAATCTATTTCATGTCCGTTGGTTACTCCTGGACAGGTGGCCTGACTTGGAGTATCATTGATATACTCAGTGACACTCCATTGGAGGTTGCTTTTTTTTTTTTTTCCATCTAGGATGATATTGGCTATGGGTTTCTTATGTCGAGATATGCTCTATCTAGCACTACATTTTCTAATACTTTTATCATGAAGGCATGTTGGATTTTGTCAAAACCTTTTCTTCATCTATTAAGATGACCATGTCAACCACAAACCCTTCAACCTCAATTTGTCCTACCTACGAGATAAGCTGGGGCAAATATGGCACAGAAATTGTGGGTATGACAAACTAATGATGGGCCCAGCTAGAGACCCATAACCTGAAAAGGAGCTCACCCCTAAGGGCCAGCATCCAGAGGCAGGATACCCCAGAGAATTATGATGGAGCCAAACATGAATGAGAGGGAAAAAAATCAATGAAATGATTCCTAATGATATTCTGCTATGCTCACAGATTGGTACCTAGCCCAACTGTCATCCGAGAGTCTTCACCCAGTAACTGATGGGAACAGATGCAGATACCCACAGCCAAACATCAGGCGTAGCTTAGGGGATCCTATGGAAGAGGGGAGGAAGGACTGTAGGAGCCAGAGGGGTCAAGGACACCACAAGAAAACCCACAGATCCAACTAACCTGGGCTCATAGGGGCTCACAGAGAGTGAAGAGACAACCAAGGAGTCTGCATGGAACTGACCTAGGCCCTCTGTATACATGTTGCAGTTGTGTAGCTTGATCCTCTTGTGAGACTTCTAATATTGGGAACAGGAGCTGTCGCTGACTCTGATGCCTTCTTTGGTGTCTGTTATAACATTTCCTTGTTTATTTCTAATTGTGTTAATCTGGGTGCTCTTTTTCTTTCTTTTGGTTAGTTGGAATGAAGGTCTGTCAATCTTGCTTATCTTCTCAAAGAACCAGCTCTTATTTTCACTAATTCTTTGAATTGTTTTGTTGGCTTCCACTTCATTGATTTCTACTCTGGTTTTTATTGTTTCTTGCCATTGACTGGGTTTGGATTTGGTTTGTTCTTATTTTTCCAAATTTTTGAGTTGTGTTAAGTCATTTATTTGTGTTCTTTCTGATTTTCAAATGTAGTCACTTAGAAATATAAATTTCCCTCATAGGACTGCTTTCAATGTGTCCCAAACATTTTGTTGTGTTGTGTTTTCACTTTCATTTAATTCCATGAAAGTTTTTAATTTCTGTTTTGATTCCATTTTTAACCCATTCATCATTCAGTAATGAATTGTTGAATCTTCACAAGTTCATGGATTTAGTAGAAAGTTGTTTACTATCAATTTTAAGCTTTATTGCAATGTGGTCAGATAGAATGCAAGCAGTGATTTCGAACCTTTTGAATTTGTAAATTTTGTTTTGTGTCCCAGGACATGATCTGTTTTAGAAAATCTTCCGTGTGCTGCTGGGTAGAATGTATATTCTTTGGTGTTTAGGTAGGATATCTGTTAAGTCCATTTCATGTATGATGTCAATTAATTCTGATATTCTCTGTTTATTTTGTGTGCAGATGATCTATTGGAGAAAGAAGGTATAGAAATCACTTACAATTAATTGATTGATATTAATCTGTGTCTTTAAACCCAGTAGTGTATGTGTGTGTGTGTGTATATATATACATATATATATATATATATATATATATATGTATGTATGTATGTATATATATATTAATTATAAAATCAGGCATCTCCGAGTTTGGTGCAGGTATGTTTAGGATAGTAATGTCTACTTGGTGAATTTTTCCCTTGGTTAGAACAAAATGTCCCTCTCTATCTCTTCTGATTAGTTTTGTTTTGAAGTCAGTTTTGTTAGATATCAGGATGGCAATACCTGCTTGATTCCTGGTCCCACTTAGTTAGAGTACTTTTGTCTATCCTTTTTGCTAAGACAGTGCATATCTTTAAATTAAGATGTGTTTCTTGTAGGCAACAGATAAACGCATTTTGTTCTTGATCCATTCAGTCAGCCCAAGTCTTTTGATTGGGGAATTGAGGCCATTGATATTTAAAGGTAAAATTGAAATATATGTTAATTGTTGTTATTGTGTTGTTGATTTTTGGTGGTATTGTGCTCTCAGTGGTACTTTGTGTTTTAATAAATATGTCTTTATATTTCTTTCACAGTCTCTGTACTTTGCTAATTCTTCTCTTCAGCCAAAATACTGTTTCCTATATTTTCTTTAGGTTTGGTTTGTTGGGTATACATTTTCAGGCTGTTTATGTTGTGGAAAGTTTTTCTTTCTTTTTCAATTATGACAAATAGTTTTGCTTGGTCCATTATTAGTATAGGATAGCCATCATGGTAATTTAGGACTTGGTATTCATTACTCTAGGCTCTTCTGACTTTCAAAGTTTCCATTGAGAAATCAGCTTTTATTATGATGGTTTTTCTTTATATGTGACATGAATATTTTCTTTTGCAGCTTTCAATACACTTTCTTTGTTATATATACTTAGTGTTTTAAGCATAAAATGCCATAGTATTTTCTTTTCTGATCTTGTCTGTTTGGTATTCTGTGTGCTTCTTGTATCTATATGGCTGTGTCTTTTCTCCTATGCTCTCATCGAAGCTCTGATATATGCCATTGATTGACATTCTTCTCCCTCATCTATGCCTATAATTAGAAGGTTTGGTTTTTGTCATGCTGTCCAACATTTCCTATGTACTTTTTTAAAAAAATATTTTATATGCTTTGCTTATTTGGCCTAGATCCTTTATTTTATCTTTGAGCCCTGATAACTATTTTCTGCTTAATTCATTATACTTGAATTGCTTTCCCTTGAGTTTTCTATTTGAGTAAGTGGGTTTTTCACATCTATCTGCATCTCAGCTTGAGTCCTCTTCAATGTCTTTATCGGTTAGTTAGAGTTCATGGCAAGGGCACTGGATTGGAACCCATCTAGGGGTTTGGAAGGGGGCATGGATGGAAAGGGTCAGTGAGCCTTACTGGGCTACACCCCAGAGAAGGAATAATATGCCTGTTTTTATACCAAATCTATGGTGTTGTTTATGACTATAGCTCTGCAATATAACTTGAAACTTAGAATACTGATATATCCAGCACTTCTTTTATTATTTAGGATTGTTTTACCACCCTGGGTTTTTGTGTTTCCATGTGAAGCTGAAGGTTGTTTTCTAAATTCTGTGAGGAACTCTGTTGGAGTTTTCATGAGGATTGCTTTGAATCTGTAGATTGCATTAGGTAGGATGGCCATTTTGACTATATTAATCCCATTGATCCATGAGAATGGGAGATCTTTCCATCTCCCAATGACTTCTTCAATTTTTTTCAAGTACTTAAAGTTCTTTTTATATTATGCAATCTTTCACTTGCTTGGTCAGAGTTATCACAAGATTCTCTTCCTTTCAGTATTTATTTATTTATTTATTTATTTATTTATTTATTTATTTAATCCCAACCACAGTCTCCCCTCCTTCCTCTCCCCCACTCACTCCTTCCTCCCCACCTCCCTTCTGCCTCCCCTCCAATCCACTCTTCCTCTGTTTCTGCTCAGAAAGGAGCAGGCTTCCTGTGAGTATCAACAAAGCATGGTATATCAAGTTGTGGTAACACTAAGCACCTCCCCTTGTACTAAGGCTGGACAAGGCAATCCAGTATGAGGAATAGGTTCCCAAGAGCCAACCAAAGCAGAAGGGAAATCCCCATTGTTGGGAGTTCGACAAATAGACCAAGCTGCACAACTGTCACATATATGTAGAGGGCTTAAGTTGGTCCCATGCAGTCTTGTGGTTGTTGGTTCAGATTCTTTGAGTTTCTATGAGCCAGGTTAGTTGTTTGTGTGGGTTTTCTTGTGATGTCCTTTACCGCTCTGGCTTCCACAATCCTTCCTCCTTCTCTTCAGCAGGATTCCCTGAGCTCGGCCTCATGTTTGGCTGTGGGTCTCTGCATCTGTTTCCATCAGTTATTGGATGAAAGCTCTCTGATGACAACTGAGTAGTCACCAATCTGATCACAGGAGATGGCCAGTTCAGGGTATATATCCATTATTGCTAGGAGTCTTAGCTGGGGTCATCCTTGTAGAGTCACATTTTTTTAAGGCTATCATGAAAGATATTGTTTCCCTGATTTCTTTCTCAGTGTGTTTATCATTTGTGTATGGGAAGTCTACTGATTTTATGTGCATTAACTTTTTTGATTTACCAGTTTGCTAAAAATTTTTATCACCTATAGAATTTAGTGATGAGTCTTTAGGGTCTTTTATTTATATAATCACATCATCTGCAAATAAGAATACTTTGACTTTTTCCTTTCCTGTTTATATCCTCTTGATTTCCTTCAGTTGCCTTATTGCTCTAGCTAAGACTTCAAGTACTGTATAGACTAGGCATGGAGAAAGTGGACAAGTGGACAAAAAAAAAAAATCTTTTTCTTGTTCCTAATTTTAACGGAAATGCTTTGAGTTTCTCTCCATTTAACATGATGTTGTCTGTGGGCTTGATGTGACTTGCCTTTATTATTTTGAAGTATTTTTCTCCTGTCTCTTGTCTCTCCCTGAGCTTTTATCAGGAAGGGATTTTGGATTTTGTCAAAGGCCTTTTCTTCATTTAATTATATGATCATGTGGTCTTTGCCATTTAGTTTGTTTATGTAGTAGATTGCATTTATTGATTCATATATGTTAAAGTGTTCCATATCTCTACAATGAAGCCAACTTGATGATAGCGGATAATCTTTTTGATGTGTTCTTGAATTTGGTTTGCAAATATTTTGGTCAAAATTTTTGCATCTACATTCATAAGGGATATTGGTCTATAAACTATCCCCCCTTTTTGTTGGTCTTTGTGTAGTTTTGCCATAGAGTATTAGTGACTTTATTAAAAAAATAGAAAATGTTCCTTCTGTTTCTATTTTGTGGAATAATTAAAAAATTATTGGCATTAATTCTTCTTCAACTGTCTGGTAGAATTCTGTATTTACTCCATCTGGCCCTCGGCTTTGGTTTTTTTTTTTTTTTCTTGTTTGGGAGATTTTAAATTACTGCTTCTATTTCACAGGAGTTATGGATCTGTTTAAATTTTTTGATTTTATCTTAATCTTTGGTAGATCGTATATATCAAGAAGTAAGTCATTTATTTTATGTTTTCCAGTTCAAGTGGAATACAGATTTTAAAAAATTATGCCTTTATAGTTCCCTTAGTTTCTTCAGTGTCTGTTGTAATGTCTCCTTCTCATATTTCATTTTTACTGATTTAGATTCTCTCTGTTTCTTATTTAATTTAACTAAGTTTAGTCAATCTTGTTGAATTTTTCAAAGTATTAATTTTATTGGTTATTTGTATTGTTTTTTGTTTGTTTGATTCTATTCCATTGATTTTGGCCTTCGGTTTGATTATTTCTTCCCACTTTTCTCCTTTTGGGTATTATTATTTTTTCTTGTTTTTCTAGAGTTTCCAACTATATGAATAATTATTAATATGAACTCTCTCTCCCTCTCTCTCTCTCTCCCTCTCTCTCTCTCCCACTCTCCCTCGCCCACTCTCCCTCTCTTTCTCTCCCCCCCTCTCTCTCTCTCTCCCTCTCTCAAGTGTAGCTACTTCATGCTATGAACTTACGTCTTAGAATCGCCTTCATATGCTCCATACTTTTGTGTATGTTGTGTTTTCATTTTCATTCAGTTCTAAAAAGTTTTTTGAATTTCCTTCTTAATTTTTGTCTTGATCCATTTTCCACCCATTATTGAGTTGTTTGGCTTACATCCGTCGGTATATTTCTACCATTTCTATGTTGTTGATATCCAGTTTTAAATCCATGGTCGTCAGATGGGATTCAGTGGGATTCAGGGTGTTGTTTTGTTGTTGTTGTTGTTGTTGTTTTCAAATTTCCTATATCTGTCTAAACTTACTTTGTGTCCTAGTATGTGGTGAATTTTGGAGAAAGTTCCATGAGCTACTGAGAAGAAAGCATATTCATTAGTGTTTAGGTGAAATGTTCTGTTAAGTCTATTTGATTTATGGCATTGTTTAGCTCAGTATTTCTATATTTAGTTTTCATTTGGGTGACATTTAGTGGTAGTGGCATACTGAAATCACCTACTATCACTGGGTGAGGTCAATATGTGATTTTAGCTATAGTAGTATTTCTTTCATGAACTTGGCTCCCCCTGTGTTTGTGAATAAATATTTGGATTTGTAATGTCCTTGTGAATTTTTTTCTTTAGTGAGTCTGAAGTTTCTTTCCCTATTTCTTTTGATTTGTTTTGTTTGAAGTCTCTTTTGTCAGGTACTAAAATAGCTATACCTGCTCACTTTTTTGGGTCCATTTGCTTGGAATACACTTTTCCAACTTTTTACCCTAAAGAAAAATCTGTCCTTGATGGTGAAGTGTGTTTCTTGGATGCAGCAGAAAAATGGATCCTGTTTTCTAATCTGTGGTGATTAGGATGAGAATGGCCCCTATAGGCTCATATGTTTGAATGCCTTAGTTCCCAGTTAGTGGAACTATTTGGGAAGGATTAGAAGGTGTGGTCTTGCCTTGTTAGGGGAGGTGTGTCCTTGTTGGAGGAGGTATGTTACTGGAAGTGAGCTTTGAGGTTTCAAAAGTTCATGTCAAGCCCATTTGTCCCCCTCCCCTGGCAATTTGCAGATCACATGGAGCTTGCATCTACTTCTCTGGCACCATACCTGCCTGCTTGGTGCTGTGATTCCTGTCATGATGATCATGGACTAACCATCTGAAACTGTAAGCAAGTTCCAAACTAAATGCTTCCTTTTATAAGTTACTTTGGCCATGGTGCCTCATCATAGCGATAGGACAGTAATTAAGACATAATATAATCCAATCTGTTAGTCTGTGTCTTTGGAGGGGGGAATTGAGGTCATTAAGATTGAGTTACTAATGGTGAATTTTTATTAAATGTCGTTGTTTTGTTGTGGTGGTGTGGTTTCCCCCTTCTTTTAATGAACTGCTCTGGGATTATTAATTCCTTGTGCCCTCTTAGCTGTTAAACTACTCTTCAAACTGAAGTATGCCTTCTAGAGCCTAATGTAGAGATACTTTGGTAGGCAGAAATTGCTTAAATTTGTTTTTATCATGAAATGTTCTTTTCTCTGTTGATTTTGATTGATAGTTATTGGTGGGTATTGCTGTGGGATGTTTTGTATTCTGTGAATATGTGTTGCTCTGATTGGTTGATAAATAAAAAGCTGATTGGCCAGTAACTAGGCAGGAAGTATAGGTGGGGTAAATAGACAAGGAGAATTCTGGGAACAGAAAGGCTGAGTCAGGAAACATCAGCCTGCCTTCCAGGGAGCAGCATGTAATGGCACACAGGTAGAGCCACAGACTACATGGCAACATATAGATTAACAGAAATGGGCTAAGTTTAAATATAAGAGCTAGTCAGTGGTAGGCCTGAGCTAATGGCCAAGCAGTTTTAATTAATATAAGCCTCTGTGTGTTTACTTGTGTCTCAGTGACTGGGTGGGACACAGGAAAACTTTCAGTTACTTTCAGTAGTCTTGGGCTGGCACCTGAAACTGCTCAGAATTTGTAAAATACATGTTTAGGTTCTTCTGGATTTCTAACTCTCCACTGAAGGGTCAGGTGTCATTCTAATAGACCTGTCTTCATATATGACTTGGTCTTTCCAATTACAGCTTCTATTATCCTTTCTTAGTTCTGTATAAAGTGTTTTGACTATTACATGTCATAGGGAGTTTCTTTTCTGGTCGGTCCTATATGCTGTTCTGTATGCCTCTTGTACCTTGATAGGCATCTTTTTTTGTTTGTTTGTTTGTTTTTAGATAAGGGAAATTTTCTTCTATGATTTTCTTAAATATATTTTGTGTGCCTGAGATACCTCTTTCTTCTATCTTGTCTCCAAGACCTTAAATTCTCTCTCCCATGTCCTTTAATCAGTTGACGAGGCTTATCTCTTAGGCTTTGGTTTGAAATCCTGAGTTTTTAATTTCAGTTTGGGTTTTCTTTAGTGATTCTATTTTGTTGTTGTTGTTGTTGTTGTTGTTAAATTCTACTTTCATATCTTGAATTGCTTTCATTGTTTTATTCAACTGTTTGTGTTTTCATAGTCTTCATTAAGGTATTTATTCATATCTTCTCTAAGGTCCTTCATTATATTCACAATTGCTGTTTTGAAATACTCATCTTATGCTTTGGATGAATTGCTTTTCTCAGGTCCAACACAATAGATTTGTTGGTTTCTGAAGCAGGCATATTGTGTTGATTGTTTATACTTATGCTTTTG
>CABHPR010142651.1:14299-33085 GCA_902168415.1 Peromyscus melanophrys | reverse complement strand
AGGATCTAGTCATTTGGAGTTAGACATTTGGAGTTATGACGTGTGAAGTGTTTCTTGGTATAGTTTCTTGGTATCTGTCCTGCTTTTCTAGGGTGGGTGTTCCATTTTTTGGTTGCTCTTGTCCACTCTGGGTCCTAGCCTAATATGTGTCTGTGGGATCCCTGAGTCTCAGCCAAGCATAGAGGCTGTGGGTCCTTGGTAGAGGCCAGCAGAGATTCATAAAGCAATTAAGATGAGCTTAGAGGAAAGGATAAAAGAGGCAATAGGGAATAACTAGGGAGACAATGGACTCTCTTCTACACCTGGGGGCTGAATCTCAAGAGGATGGAGGTGGGCCAGGTGGAGGGGCTCAGGTGTGCAGGCACCTGAAGATCTAAGTAAGAACTAGTCTGGAGGCCCTGGAATGAAGGACAAGGAGAAACAAGTGTTGCCTACATGAGTTCTAGCCTCGTGTGGCTATGGATTTCTGGTAGAGAGATGTTTTCATAATTTGAGAGCATTTTAATGTTTAAAAAATTATATTTTGAAGCATTTTAATAAATATCATCAAATAATCCTCCCAAGCTATTACACACTTTCCCATTACATGATAGTTTAAAATGTTGAAAGATTTGTACAAATCAAGATACATTTCATAATTTGTTCTCCAAATTCTCTCAAAGTTAGTTGAAATTATGATACTTCTGTGAAAATCACAAAATGATAATTAGTGCTCTTATTTAATGCTGTATATATATATAATATGCTACATATTTAGAATATATTAGGTGTAATCATCACTATATTATAATATAAATGTTATTTTTTCTCTCTTTGTAAGGGAGAAGTAAGAGTTGGATTATGAGCAATCTTACCCAACATTTTATGGAAAATAAAGGATGAGGATTACCAAACTCCTTCTATCAGCATGCACTATTCCTGAGGCTAAGGGAAAATGGTCTCAATCCAGTGTTCTTTCCTCTTTTCTTGCTTTGGAAATTGCCTTAGGATCCACCAAAAGTCATGTTCAGAATATTCATGACTGCTATAAACTGTCCTTTTCCATCGCTACTCTGACCTTGATCCTAGTCCAGACAACATCTCACACTTAGACAGAACACATACTGACTCACCCCAGGTGAACTTACTGATAGGTAGAAGACATTCAGAGTCTGCCACACTTGATGCAAATGCGTAGAAGCTCTGACAATTCCTAATCGGCCTTTTGTTTGCTATTGACTTGGCAGGTACGGCACAAGCATGGTTCTAATTGTGTTGCCCTTGTTTTCTCCAAGATTCCATTAGATTATGTCAAAGAAAAATAAAATCATAATGAGAGTAGTATGTGCAAAAATGATAGCCAGAAAGAGAACAAACCAGTTGCCACATTTTATAAATTCTTTGGAAACTATGCCTTTTTTTTTCATAAAAATACAGACATTGTAATTGTCTTATTAGGTAATATTTAAATGGTGTAAATAAAATCTAAAACACATGGAATAGTGAGGCTGAATGCAGTCACTGCCACATGATCTGTTTTCTCTCTTCAATGTGTAGTGCATGGCTGAGGGTTTGAGATACCCAAAATGTCTTTTCCAGTTGAATTAGTGAAACATGAAATGAGTTCTGAAAATTATATCTTTACCACCTATTACTAAATTTGAGCCTCTTTAAATACCTTCTAAAGGATCTATTCCTACTTCTTTCAAATATTAATTATATTGATACTCTGTCAGGCATCATCCATGGAGCTGGAGCCACCAAAGTCTCCTTGTCAGGCGCAAGACCTGACTCTGTGGAGAGTGTCAATAAACAAATGGCCAAAAGTTAAATATCATTAGATTAAAATGTCACTTATGGCTCAGTAGCTAGTCTGTAAGGCAGGGACAACATGTAGCCTCTAGCCTGGGTACAATGATATTCAGGTATATCCCCAGAGGGAGCAAGGGTCTCTCATACTGATATGTTCTCTTAATCCTTTACAGTGGTGTCTTAGTCAGTGTTCTTTTGCTGTGAAGAGACACCATGACCACAGAAATTCTTTTTTGTTTGTTTGTTTTTGTTTTGTTTTGTTTTGTTTGTTTTGTTTTTTGATTTTCAAGACAGGGTTTCTCTGTGTAGCTCTACATCTTTCCTGGAACTCACTCTGTAGCCCAGGCTGGCCTCGAACTCACAGAGATCTGCCTGCCTCTGTCTCCCAAGTGCTGGGATTAAAGGTGTGCGCCGCCGCCGCCGCCGCCGCCGCCGCCGCCGCCACCACCACCACCACCACCCGGCCTCAGAAATTCTTATTTTAAAAAACTCAAACAAACATTTAATTGGGCCTGGCTCTACCCTGGATTTACTTACAGAGATTTAGTCCATTATCATTATGGCAGAGAGCAAGGCAGCAGGCAGGCAGACATGGTGCTGGAGAAGTAGCTGAGAGTTCTACATCTAGATCTTCAGGCAGCAGGAAGAGACCAACACTGGGCCTACCTTGAGCTTTTGAAACCTCAAGGCCTACCCCCAGTGACACACTTCCTCCTACAAGGCCATACCACCTACACCAACAAGGGCACACCTTCTAATAGTGTCACTCCCTGGTGACCAAGCATCCAAATCTATGAGCCTATGGGGGCTATTTTTATTCAAACCACCACAAGTGGGTTTTACATTTTAAAACACCAAACCTTTTATGCCTTTAGCTGAGCCAGGAACTTTCTGGCAACCCATGGCACACACTGTTGCCATCTCACTGGTGCCTGAACCGTATCGGTCTCTGAATGTATGTGTAAAAACCTTCATCCCTATTTGTTGTCATATTTTTAGCCACAGTCCATACTTAAAACAAACAAAAAACTACATTTCAATGGCATCCAGGATATCCAACTTTAAAGCTCTGAAATGGAGTCTTCCTGAGGGTCTCAGGGGATTGGGGTTAGGGCATTGACACTAAGCTTTCGACAAGCTACCTGGTACAGATACTCATTAGGGGCATTGAGAACATGTAAAAGTCAGCATCTTGAAGAGGCCAAAATGGGTCATTTCTACTGTATCTGGAAAATGTTGTCATGCTTCTTCCCTGGTCCCACCCACCATCTTACTCCATGAGACTGACAAAGCTGGGCTTAATGCTAGGACAACACTTACCATGCTCTTACCCTGGATTTACAAAAGAGGGTGTATTACTGGGCAGCTTTAGACAAATTACTTAATAAACCTTGTGGGAAAAATTCTAGCAAGTTCCACGAGTGAGGGAAAGCGTAGTGATTAGATAACAGTGTATGCTCTTTTAAGATCAGACTTCACTAATGGAAGACACTTGATTTTGTTGGTAATCATTGCAACACATTTCCTTGTTGATATGGGTGAGGTTCCCTTGCGCTTGGAATTTTTTACAGAAATGTTGTTACTTACATGTTGTCTTTTCCCTTGTGGCTCTCCTACAGTCAAAAGAACAGTTTTTCTACGGCTCTTGCACCAACACTTGGTTGGAACTCAGAATCATGGAACCTAACTTAGAATTCTCCCAAAGAAGGATCTTAGAGACAATCTTACTTAGAAGATGATAAACAGCCTATGACGAAAGTTGGTTTGGGGAGAATAGGAACTGGATGTGGGAACACTATGTTCTGTGCATATACTACCTATCAATCTAAAATCTGTGTATAGAAATCTGTATGTATTTCAGAGCTTTATGTTCAGATATAATCATGACAAATACACTTATTTCTCAGATCTAGGTAGCTCCCTATACACCCACCCCAGACGTTCTTTTCTGAAACATACATTAGACCTATATGACCTACCTATATAGCTTCAACAGTCTATTAGCTTAGGACCTGGGCTGTCTTCTCAATTTTCTGAAGTTCAGTCGGTCTGCTCTGGCTGCAGTTCAATATTTTAATGTTACAAGTACTACTCAGAAATGTAAGTTTAAAATTCACTCTAGGAACCGAAATAGGAAAATATCTATATTCTTGCTGTGGCTTTGTTATGCAGAAAACAGCTTGAGACCTATTTGTCATTGTTCTCAGGGAGTTTGTGTGCCTGGTTAGTCAGGAAAATTGAGCTGGGTTTATAAACTAAGTCCCCTGCGAAGTTTAAAATCTTCTTGCATCTATCCTACAGTGCACATTAACAACATGGTAGCAGATAAACTCATGTACCCAATGGCCTAATGTCCTACTTGCTTGACAGGATAAATATAGATACTCTGTTGAAGTCCATGTTGACACGGGGCAAGCAGGACAAAGGGGATCTTCAGTTTAGGAGAATATATAATGTTTTGGAGTATTTCTGGGAAGGATGTTTGGAAATTCTTCAAGCAAGGGGTAACAAAAATGAGGTGCAAGCATGATGCCAGATGAGTCCTCATCACCCCAGCTCATAATTCTCATAGTTGGTTATAGACTAATGTCTGTGGGGATGGTAGGAGAGATGAGAAGTCCTTGCTGATTGGGTCAATTCATTCTGTGCGTTCATTCTGTGCATAAAATTAAAGAGTCCATTATTCAGACCCTAGACTTCGGAAGTCCCAACCATATAGACATTCAGACAGACCCTAGACTTCAGAAGTCACAACCACACAGACATTCTGTATCAGAAAACATTATGCCTGGGACCCCAACTATAGGGCACGGGCCTCACATTTATCCTCTCTGACATTCTTGGTCTCAAGGGTAGGACATTCTAAAGAGATACCAAGCCAGCATCCTCATGGCAGTTATATTCTTAATGCCCAAGGTTAGAGGGCCAGTCTCAGCCATATCTAGCTTGTCTAGCTTATTGAAGTTCCATCTGTCAGAGTCACTGTCGCTGTGACTTCTGTGCCTCAGATATTGCTCAGCCTCCTCTTGTTCATCTTCTGTCACCCAACTGTTCTACTTGCCCCTCCCATTTCTCTTCAATTCTACTGGGATAATAATTCTAATTATTAGCTTATGACCCAACTTTTTCTTGAGCTTCCTACACAAGCAGCAGAATGTAAAATTCATGGATTCAGAATGAGGCAGACCTGAGTTTTATTTAACTATGCCATCTCTTAGCAGTAACATGTTGAATAAGGTATATAGGTTCTCAGGATAACACTTGCAGGATACCTGGAAGAGTTAAAGCATACTGTTGGACAGATAATAAACACATGCTAGATCATTCTTATCTTTATTTGGGGGAAATAGTAATGGGATAATAATTGAGACAGAAATAATATTAAGTATCAGTCTGGCCTAGATCCCCTGAGCCACTTCCTTCTAATCTCAGTCAATAGTGACCATTGCCTTTGTGTTTATGATGTTTGTTGGCCTCTAATTACTGGTCCATTTGCATTGTATATTAGCAATTCTTTCTCAGTTTGGCTCTTCATCCGTTCTCATGGGATCTGTCTTTCTCTTCAGATAATCTAAACATCTACGGGAATTTGAATTCTTTTCAAGCTTCACATTGCAGGTGGCTCTTACCAGGAGAGTTACTGTTCTGAGGTGACATTAGGTAGTATTCTGAGAAATCTCCACCTGCCATATGGTGTGACAAATGTCATGAGGTAATTACTTCCTTTATTCCAGGCCAGCTTGCCAGGAACCCAATGCCACCCTCCGTAACACACACCAGCAGTGGCTTAACTGTACTCAGGCCTTCAAAACACCCACTCGGAGTGTTCCAACCCCGTGGTTGCTTTGTCCCCATGGTCCAACAGGTCTTGGGTTTCCCGGTGTAATCCCACTAAGTACAGCACTCTAGTTGCGTGTTAATTGCATTGGCCTCTCTTGCTAGTTCTTGGGTTCTGTTCTAAGAAGAATTTGCCTAATGTAATTACATGTGACTGCTCTTTCAGCATTTGTTGCTTATACACATATCAATATTCTTACAACTTAGAGACTTGACTGCAATCATTATGAGAGTTTGGGCTCCTAAAGTTTTGCTTTCAAACATCATAAATTTTTGTTTGTTTTGGAGCACATCTCATTTATGTCATGGTTAGCGTCTATTTTTCTACGGTGGATGTTAAATGTATGCTGGACTTCTTTGGATGGATATATTACTTAATTAATCAGATACTTATATCAGTGTTTGATCCAATTATTTGCTTTATAAGGAGCCCATCTACAAAAAGGATTTTATTTAGTCTATTTTTCTTGTTCAAGAGAAAACAATAAGAAAGCAAAATACTTCATCCTTAATTTCTTTTTCCTCCCCCTTTCCTTCCTTCCTTCCTTTATCCCTCCTTCTTTCTTTCCTTATTTCCTTCCTTCCTCATTTCCTCCCTTTGTTCCTTCTTAACTTACAAGGGTATTACTATATAGCACAGGCTGGCCTCTGACATATGGTCCCCCTAATTCAGTCTCCTGTCTCGGTGCTGGGCGTTCACCACCACATCTATCACTTTCCATAACTGTCACTTCCTAGTTCACTAATTGTCTCACTTGATATTTTATACGAGGGTACAAATTAACATTTCCAAATGGAGTGAAAAGAGGTCAGCAAAAGGAAGAGGACTGAGCAGAAAAAATGTGTCCATGTGCCATGTTACATACAAGTTCAGAGTTTCTAGGGTTTAAGATCTTCCAGAGTATTAATTAAGTAAATGCTTTGTGATAGTTAATATTGACTGTGAACTGGATAGGAGCTAGAATCACCTTGGAGAAATTCTCTGGGTATGTGTGTAAGGGTTTTTCTGAATCATGTTAATGGAGGTTGGAAGACCTACCCTAAATGTATCAGTATTTTGTGGGCTGTGATCCCTCATGGCATCCACAGTAAAATGCTAGCCAAGCAGAATGTTCACTGTGTTCTGTTTCCTGACTGTAAACAGAACGTGACCACCAGGCTCATACTCTTGCTATGTAGACTTTCTTGTCAAACGGGTCTTCCCCTTCAACTCTCAGCTAAACTATAACTTTCTGTTAGTAATTTGCTTTGGTCATTTGTCTTGTCCCACAAGGAAAGTAACTAATGTGCACTTGAAGTAAAACAAAACAAAACAATTAATATGCTGCATTAATGCAGGAACTCCTAATTCACTGGCCTAAGGTTTCTGTTGTAACATGTATTCTTTAATTAATAAAGAGCATGTGTGCTGACATGAAGACCTATACTCTCAAGAGCTGAATGTATTTATTCATGCAAACAATGCTAACTTACGACTTTCATTCATTTTATAGATTTTTTTGAGTATCTTTAGTTGTCTATCCCTTTTTCAATAAATTTTGGAGAATGTGACTATGTGAGGACATATGGCTGTGTGTATGTGCACCTGAGTTACAAAAAAAACATGGTCATTCTCAATTCCACATCCGATACTTTCATATTAGCACAGCATATGTGCATTTGTAAGGCTTAAATGCTTCTTTATGTAAGGAAGGATGTCTCAGAGACTTTTCCTCCCACAATTATTAAAGCTATGCAGTTGACATCGTCAAAATTTTCTCTGCCCCCTTTGAAATGTTGGCAAAGAAGCCTCCTGCTGACAGCCTGGGTGACAGGGTCCCAGGTCTCTTCCTGGGTACTTGATCATGTTTTCTCTGTGGTTGGTATATCACATTTCCCTGACTTTTGGAGAGTGTTAAACTTTCACTAGGATATATATTCCCTGCATCCTTTGTCATCTGCTTCCGTGAAGTTTCAAGATATGCTTTTATATTCCTGGGTGTGATGACACCAGGGGAAGAAAAGAATGTAAAAGAGAAAACCCTACAGTATTATGTTAGTTTTTGTCTTGATGGATACTAGGATCGTATGGGAAGAGGGGACTTCAATGGTCTCCTTCCAATTGGCCTGTAAGCCAGGCTAAGGGCTGATGGTCTTGGGTTGTATAGGACAGCAGGCTGAGGAAGCCATGAAGGAAAGCTTATAAAGCAGCACTCCTCTATGTTCTTTGTTTCAGTGCCTGCCTTTAGCTTTCTGCTTCGAGTTCCTGCCCTGACTTTCCTTTGTGATGTACCATAAGCTGAAAGATGAAATAAACCCTTTCTTCAAAAAGTTGCTTTTAGTCAAGATGTTTATCACTATGACTGGAAGCCAACTAGGCCACTATACACTTGCTCTGATCTCCAAAGGACCAGAATCTGCCAGAGACCCCAATGACATCCTAACAGGCAGGCACCCAGAGAAAAACGCTGATGGGGTCAGCAGAAATCATGGTGGAAGCCGCAAAGCTTTACTCCTTCACAGGCACTTTATATTTGACTATGTAAACTGAACTTCTGCTGGACAGCACTCAGCAGGAAGGGATGTTTACCTGAGGAAGCTCCAGCCTTCCTGTCAGAACTGACTCCAAGTTTCGGATCGCTCACCTGATGTTCAGAAGCGCATTTCCCTTTACGGCATGTGCTAATTGTTAGATAGACAGGAAGAAATGGGATCTGTTTCTGGGCAGGAGATTCGCTTATTTTTACCTCGGGAGGGTATTTTCTTATTTTAACACGTGTCAGGATCCTTGTGCGCAGTCTATTTTCTCAATAAACCGTCTGGTTTTAAAATTCAGCAGAGCACTGAGTTACTGCAGCATTCCTGCCGTCTTTCACTTTTGAGCTCTATGTGGTGGACATCGTCCTGCAAAGACAGAGCATCTTCCGATTCTAGGGGAGGCAAGTTACACCACACGGAGGAAGAGGCAGCCTTACGGCCAAGTGGCTAATGGGTGTTACAAGAACAGAGCGACATCACAGCAGGACATCATGTAACTGCTCAAACCCTGGAAAACAAGACCTTGCCAGAACCCGCTGGGACCAACACAGCTGACTCAGACAACTGGCAACTGACTTTCGCTGGGTTGTGATGTATGTCTACGTAATTTGAGCTGTTGCAGTGATGCATCTAACATGATGATGCATGCAAAAATCTTGTTTAAGGACAGAACAGAAGAATCCAAGAAATTGATCTGTCCCTGTAACTGAAAGTTTTCCTGTGTCCTGCCCTGTCTGCAGCCACTCAGACCCAAGTAAACACATAGAGGCTTATATTAATTAAAACTGCTCGGCCATTAGCTCAGGCCTACCACTGACTAGCTCTTACACTTAAACTCACCCCATTTCTGTTAATGTATATGTTGCCACGTGTTTGGTGGCTTTTATCTGTGTGCCATTACATGCTGCTCCCTGGAAGGCAGGCTGGCATCTCCTGACTCAGCCTTCCTTTTCCCAGAATTCTTTGTCTGCTTATCCTGCCTATACTTCCTGCCTGGCTACTGGCCAATCAGCGTTTTGTTTATCAACCAATCAGATCAGCACATTCACAGCATACAGAGCGATAGCACCCATCACATCCCTTCTGGATATCATTTGCCTTTTCCTCATATTAGTCCATGAAAAATTGTTCTATCCACTATGTCTGCAGACGAAAACTAATGTCCCAAACCTCAGGTTTTGCTACAACTCACTCTGAGAATGAGTGTACTCACCCTTTTTAGGCGACAGGGACACAGCCTTACTCTGTCCCCCTCAGCAGCCTCAGCAGGTCTCCTAGACTTTCAGAGACCTCAGCTCAGGCCCAGTGAGGATGTGTGGCTCTGACACGAAAAATGATTCAATGACTAATCAGTATAACGAAGCAGAGTCAGAAATTTCATTGACGATTGTTTTTTAGTATAGGCTTAAGCACTAGGGTTAAGAGAAAGGGAAGCACAAAAAAGGGAAGATACACCCAAGCGGGGGTAAGTGCCATCCAGAGAAGATGCACACAAGTGTGAGTCTGAGGCCCAAGGGAGAGTAAGCGATTGATTGTCTTAGCATTAAGCACATATAAACTCTGGTGACTCTCCAGTTACATCTTAAAGGGTTGCTAGGAAACCCGTTTTCTCTTTCACTCTCTGATAAAAGAGATGTGAGAAGCACCTTAAGGAATGCTTTAGATGCAATTATCATCAGCTACAGTCCAACCAGAAGCCACCAAGGTTGTACAAGGGTTTAACATATGTCTTTTGCTTATACATAGGACTTCCGGTGAGGTTCCAAGAAAGTTGTAGGTTCATGGCTGGGAAGGGAGAAAGAAAACAGTTAATTATGCTAGAATTCTTGCTCTGCTGATTCTGGAGTGAAGGGCTTCATTTCGTCTTCTCGTGTCCTCAAGATTTCTCCTGCCTTTCTACCCTGTCTCACTTGACACATACTTACATTCTGTAATAAATCTCTCTTCCAATTCCTTACTATTTCCTACTGGAATTTTTTTCTTCTAATAGTCACAAGAATCTAGAAATATTGAGTACTGGCTCTCTCTGTCCAATTTCTTTATCTTTCCCTGAAAGCTTCCTAGCCTGAAATCTTCTTTGGGAACAAAGAAGATTGTTCCTTCTCAACTAGCAGAATTGATGGTGCTCAGTAGCTTGAAAGTAATGCTCTTAATACAGAAACTGCCCATGGAAAAGAGTAGCTTCATCCACTTTTATACATCTTCCCCAGAGGTAACCTGACTCCACTGCTTGGCCTTCTTGCTCAGTCCAGGACACCCCTGAAGTGTCATTAATGTGCCGCAGATTCCACTGAGACCAGCTAAGCCTCGATTGTAACCAAATGTTCAGTTTCTCTCTCCTGCAGCCATGCTCTTCTTGTTTCTCTGCAAATTTTTTCCATACAAATCTTCACGTATGTGTCTATTTTTCTGGGGAAGTGATAAAAATAGCTGCTATTGGGAGTGGTACTAAGAAATATACTGTAAATTGTAGTTTTAAGCTTTATTGCCTGTCGACCCGCTGGCAGTAAAGAACCTGGCAATTGTTACGGGTAAAATATTAATATTCTCTAGTATGCCATAATGGTGCAATTGTTTATGCTGGTGCTAGAGGTGAAGTGGGTTGAGATGCCAGCTGAAATGGATGCATTGATTGGTAAATATCTCCTGTGAGTTTAAGAGTATCAGAGAAGTAATAATAAGGGGTGTTATGAATTGAATGGCTGCTTTTTGTCTATCTATGAATTAGAGATAGATGGCAAAATATCAGGAAAGCGTAGAGCAGAAGGCAAACATTGTGAAAGGCTTTCTACAAACATATAAAGAGACTCATCTTCTGCAACTACATGGAAGAACTAAATCTGCCACTTAATACTAATGGGAGTAGAACACCATATACAGTTGAATTTCCAACCCAAACTTTTCCTTTCACAGCAATCCATCTCCAGGTCTGGGTCTGTCCCTTAGATTTGATCTCATTGGTGGAAAGGGAAACCATATTGCAATAAGAAAGAGCCCCATGGCACCACAGCAGGAGAGTATAGGAATGAATGGGAGCCTGCTAAGGTAATTATCCAAGGAGAAAAGGGCTGCAGTGAAATGTTGTGGGGATTCTTTGGCAACATATCTTGTAAGCAGTGATGGCTGAGGACTTATGGCATCTCATGGGCACCAAGAAAAGTCATGATATTTGAAGGATAGTAAATGAGGTCCAGTAGTAAGTCCGACACACAGGGAGGCAGCTGATCATTTCTCCACCCATCAAATGCATATTTTGAAGAGATCCACTCAGCAAAGTAGAAATTTATGAAAGTGCCCATCTTCAGTCCAAGAAGCAGAGTCACAAAGCTTTATATACCCTAGATATACCATCAGTTGTTTAGCATGAGCTTTAATTGGTACAGGGTAGTGGCCACCTGTGGTGGTTTGAAAGGAAATGGTCCCCAAAGGAAGTGTCACTATTAGGAGATATGACCTTGCTGGAGTAGGTGTGGAGGAAGTGTGTCACTGTGGAGGCGGGCTTTGAGGTCTCATATATGCTCAAGGTACTGTCCAATATCTCGGACCACTTCCTGTTGGCTGCAAGATGTAGAATTCTCAGCTCCTTCTCCAGCACCATGTCTGCCTACACAGGGCCATGTCCCACCATGATGATAATGGACTAAACCTCTGAAACTGTAATCCACCCAATTAAATGTTTTCCTTCATAAGAGTTGCCATGGTCATGGTGTCTCTTCACAGCAATAGAAACCCTGAGACACCACCCTCATCTTTGCTTGACTCTCTTGTTTGGCTGATAATAATAGAAGACTGAGTGTGGCAAAGGAGAATGAATTCCACTGATCCCACCAAACATTAGCCTTAGTAGTAAATCCTCTGCTTGATCAATCAACGTGGACTCAGGAATATCCTTTGTTAATTTCATCCATTTTTCTATTCATATGCAAAATGTGGAGACAAAGCACTTTCCATGTGTGAAGGAAGGTCATTTACAATCCTGCTTCTGGGTTCTCTCAGCTTTCTAATCCTCCATCATAACATGGTTTGGACATTGTACAGAATATTACATTGATTCACTGTGCTAATATTATGCAGATTAGATTTAAAGAACATTTTATAATACTTTCATATCTGAATGCAAGTGATAACCTTGATAAAGACTTGAGTTTATTTCATATTAAGGGAAGTTTCTAAGAGGACAGAAGCTCAAGTTAATGCTTAGGTAACATTCATAAAGTCTCACCATCACAGCTTCCTAAACATGAGCTGAACAAGGACAGCAACAACAGACTTGCTAAAGTGGATAGGGAAAAGTCAATGAGGCCTCGACCCTATGCAACAAACTACAGGCAACTAAGGAATGCTAAGGTGGGAGAAATAGTCTTCCCCAGGGAAGAGCAAACCAATTGGTTGTCTAATACCAAACAGCCCTGAAAATATACATACAAGTAACTTTATGCAGAGTGAGTCAGGTTATATTTATATATTTAGGAATACACACACACACACACACACACACACACACACACACACACAAAACAACAACAACAACAACAACAACAACAATTGATGAAATAAGTCATGAATTTGAAAAAGAACAAGGAGGGTATATGAAAGGATTTGAGGGGAGAAAAGGGAAGGCGAAATGCTATAAGTATAATCTCAAAAATGTAATAAATTTTTTAAAGTTGGGTTATTGTACATTTGTGTGTGTGTACATGCTGTATGTACTTGTGAGGGGGGATTCTACACTTATGAGCTTTGAGAAGAGTCTTTCCAGATGTTGACACCTTTGTCTGTAACATGAAGTGCTCTTTAAATTTTTCCAGCTATAAAAGGAATACACATGATTCCTCCATATATGAATCCAGATTTTGATAGCTGTACAAACTGACCATTCTAGAAATTTACTACTTATGGTAGCCAAATAAATCTTATCAATATTCATTTAATGTCTCGTTCAATTGCTAAGTTTGAATTGTGTTAAGTAATTACATGGCATGTAACATGGTTTAAATACACTAATCGAACAATAATGAAAGGTAACTTATGTATCTACCTCTAAAAGGCAGTTTATGGTACAGAAGTATTTTCATAGAAAAAAATTACTTTAGGACTTTATGAAAAATTAAAAAGTAAAAGATAAACCCTAAGAGAGAAACACATAAATATGATAATGAAAATTTATTTTAGACCTACTAAAACACGTATTGGAAAAAAGCTACAGATAGTAAGAAATTGGTGAAGATACGAAAAATTGGAAGTACTGTTGAGAGTTTAAAACAATTCACTTTGAAAACAGGCTGATAGTTTTCGAAGAGATTAAACACAGATTTACTACATAAGTCAGAAGTGAAAATATATATGGACATGAACATTTATATACTAATGTTCATAATAGCATCATTCAAGGCTAGCTGGGAAGAGTAAGAATATGGAGGGATGAATGGTGACAAAAGAATAACTGGAAATGAATAAGATCAAAATATGGACAGGTATGAAAAGTGTCATAATTAAACCAGTTGAATATTAATATATGCTAATAAAATATTTGAAAGAGTTATTAAAAATAGTAAAAGAGTGGACACAGCTCAAATGTTCATCAATGCATGAATATACTTTTAAGAATGTGGTACAGCCATACAATAAAGTATTATTTAGCAATAAAAATGGATGAATTAATGATACCTACTACAACATTGAAGAAAGGTTTAGGGAAGTATAAATGCCCCATGTTGCATGATTCACTTAAATGAAATGTGGGGTGGACAGGCATTAGAATTGACATAAAGTTGATTACTGGGTACCCAGGACTGAGGCTGGGAATTCAAGGAAATGGGAAGTGACTGGTCACTGATGTGTGGAGTCTCTTGTGAGATGATGGAAATGTTCAGAAATAGATTTTTGATGATTTCACAGCTCCACCAGCACAGTAAAGAAAGATTCATAGTAAAAAGAACTATCAAGTACGTGGACTTAGTGGTATGTAAACCATATCTCAAATGCTTGCTATCAAGCCTGACAGGAGAGAGATACAGATTCAGAATATGAGATGTATACAGTGGTAACTGGATGTATACAAAGGAAATCTCTCTATGACAGTGACAATTGGCAGCAGGTTCCAGGGGGCACAAGGAAGAAACTGTCAGATGACCTATGAAGGGACAATAAACTCCTTACTTCACTAGTAATCAAAACTGAATTATGATGAAGTGGTTTCTGTTTAGCAGACAGATGAAAATATTTTAAAATATTAATTGTACAACATATAATGTAGAAATAAATTATATGTTGTAAAATTTTATATATCAATTGCTCATGAATTTGTGGGAAGAAAATACTTTCTTATGAAAACAAGCAGAACTAACTATGGAAAAATCTTATTTTAAAATTAAATTCTCCTTTTTGTTATAGATGCTTGTGTATTTATCAACAAAGACTCATGTATTGCTCGTGGCTCACATTGAACTTAAACTCCAACAGTACTTGGCAATAACCTACCTGGTGTTGTTTGAATGAATTTATATGTACATCAGATCAGTTCAGGGAAACACTGATGCCTGGCTCTGTGGTCTTCCACACAGGAGCAAGTCTTTACTCAGATGCTCTCCCTCTTTAGAGGAGTTGGAACTGTAACATTCTAGAAGAAGGGAAACAACAATTCCATGGCAGGAAGGTCTTGCTGAGCCCACCCATGGTCGAGTCATCCAGAACAGCTGCCCATGGGATGAGATCTTAAGGCATCAGGCAAAATTAAAAGATTTTTTTTCACTTCGACACTGAAACAAAAATTATTTTAAAATGTTATTTTAAACTCCTAAATTATAATCAGCTTGTATCACTTATTTCATATTCAAAGCTCATGGGCTTAGGGTGGTATTTATTGAAGGAAAACCAGATCTTTAAATAGAATTGTCCCAGAGGATGTTGACAAAACACCAAAGAAATTAATTACTGCATAATAAGAACCACTATTGAGCATATATCTAACTCTAGATAATATTCTAAATACTTTGTGTATGCCATCTAACTCAATCCAATAGGAGAGTTTTGCAACTGAGGAAAATTAAGCTCATCTAAAGGCAATTATACTAGTTTTTTATTTGGTCACTGACAAAAACTACTGACAGAAACAAACTTAAAGGAGGAAATGGGTTTCCATCTTGTGCTTGGGGAGAGATTTCAGTCTTCCACTGTAGAGAGAGCATGGCCACAGGAGCACAGGAAAAAGGCTCTCTCACGGGGCTGCAGACAGGAAGCAGAAGGCACAGGCTGGCACCATCGAACCCCTCCCGACTTGGTAAACCAGCTCAGCCAGGCCTTACCTGCTAAAGACCCCACAGCTGTCACAGTAGGGTCTTAAAGCTCGTGGGGGAAGATTCAAGATGCAAACGCCATTAGTGAAGGATTTGCCCAAGGTCACACAACGGAAAGTGACAAGGCCAGACAGAATATGAAACCTAGAAACAGTGTTCCTGAGATTGTGACGTTCGACAAAGCAAACAAACAAACAAAACCAAAGCAGATGATGGCCAAACAGTTGGTTCTTTTTCAGATAACCAGCTGTTCTAACAAGCATAGAGTTGGACATGATGCTGTTTCTAAAGCAATACAATGGTCATCTCAGAATTTAAAGGCATGCAAAGCAAGTTTAAGGCTAGGTGGGCGGTGGCAGGGATGGTGATTGACACCCCACCAGATGCACGGCAGTTGTCAACGATTTGCATCTTTGCTGTGCTCCAAGCTGACACATTCAGCCTCATTACCTCAGTCACATTCAATGACATTTTCTAATGGAAGGATGTGTGCAGTCGTCTGTGCTGTGCAGCCACTAGCTCAACCTATGGTGTACTCTCTGGTAGAGTCCAACCCCATTCCCTACCTTCCCAACTCAGATGCAGGTGACCAGCTCATGTTCAGGGTCATTTTGGTCAGTGAGACAAATAGTTCTTTTTCTGTACCTATTTCTAAGGTTATCAGAAGTAAAATTATGTTTATATAATCTCTTTCTTTTCATCTGAAGCATAGGAATGTTCCGTCTGCAGTACTATGATGAAGCACCTGCGACAGCTAAATTAAAAAGAGAAGATGTTCACTTGGTTCACAATCTTAGCTGGTCAACTCTAAAATCTGTGGTTTGGCCTCTGGTCAGAGGGATGGGTAGACTAACATTGTAGAAGGAACATATGGTGAGGGGGGACTTATATCATTAAACAGAAAGTTTGAGAGAGGCTGGGGTCACACAGTCCACACAAAGGTAGGGTCTCTGTGGCTTCCCTTTAGACCCCACTTCCCAAAAGTTCCACAAGCTTCCCACACACTCACCTAGGAACTAAGCTTTGTTTTTTGTTTTTTGTTTTTTTTTTTTTTAATATGTCACAATAGACCTCTATAGAGCACACAGACCACAGTCAACTTCAGCAACGTTCTTGAGTAGATAGATTGCTGGAAATATTTAGTACAAGATTTTAAGGAGAGAACCCTGCTTAGAAGTGTGCCTGTAAGATTGGTGTAATAGAGGAGATTAAATGTGTTTTAGTTTCTTTTACAAAGATCCTAGTACTTGGAGAACTAGATCACATTAAGAGCTGGCCAAAGAACTTGCTTCTTACCCAAGGCTTGAAAAAAAATCTAAAACTGTCTCTGAGCATGTTTGTGGGGATTATCCTGATTACATACTTGGGGTGAGAAAATCCACCCACTGTGAGAGGCACCATTCCCTAGGCAGGACATCCTGGACTGTATAAGAATGGGGAAAGGAAGCTGAATACTAGCATGCATGCATTTATTGTTCTCTGCTGTTGACAGAGAATGCAACGTTACCAGTTCTCTCAACCTCCTGACATCATGACTTTCCTGTCAGGATGGATTCTCACCCAGAGTCATGAATCAGATTAAGTCCTTTCTCCCTTAAGTTACGTTTGTCAGGGTATTAAAATAGAAACAACAACAAAACAGTACTGAGATATGAGGTATATAAATATTAGTAGTGACCTAAGGGAATAATGAAAATTGTTCTATGAAATTTTAAAAAGAAAAATAAAAAAGGACACCTAAGTGATTTATAAGGGAGATATGAACTTGGTACTAAAATCAAATGAGAAGAGGATAAGAAAAAGCATCTAAACCCATTATTCTCATAAAGGTGGATGGAAAAAACAAAGATTAGTCAACTGAGTCCAGAATGTGCATGTGAGCCTACATTTTGTCAACACTTTGACAAAAGTGAAAACGGAGCCAGCAATGATGCTGTAACAGATCCCCTAATCTTAGCATGACTGATGCCACATTAGAAGCACCATTCTGACCTTGAAACCCAGCACATAGGCCCCAACACCCGCCACAGTGGGAGCAAAGACCTGATCCATCAAAGACCTTGTCCATAGTTCCAGGAACACACAATACCTTCCTCTGACTCCCTTCCCCCAGCACTCCCTTGTTCTTTCCATTTCTCTTAGGACTACTTATTACTTTCATGGGAGAATAGTATTTTGAAATACGATCTGGGTTGTGGATAGGTTTTAACCTCAAAGTTTATAACATCTTCTTATTTTCTAATTATACATTTAACCTACTTACATTTTGTTGCGAAGACTGACACATTTAGAGTAGTTTCTATCACTTTTTTTAGCTGTTTTCTATGCCTGTTCATTGTTTTACATTTTCCCTTGATAAAATTCCTCTATTCCTCTGTTCCCCCTCCCTCTCTTCCTCCTCCCCTCCTTCTTTCTTCCTCCTTCTCTTTCATTGCCGTTAATTTTGAAGCTGTGTTGTATCACACACAACTGCCATTAAGTTTCTTATATAAATACTTACTTTAAATTTTAAGGGAAAATGGAGTACTGATCCACCAAATACCATCATTTTTAGATGACCTCTCTGTAACAGTATGTCAACATCATATTCAATGTGTCAGTGTACAGTTCAGTCAGTTTCACAAAATGAGTAAAAAATGATGCATGAAATGCATGCAGGTGAAGAAGTGGGATAGTATCACCTCCCCGAGAAGTTCCTATTAGCACCGCCTTTCTGGCACACTCTTTCATCTATTACTTCATTCATTCAGTATTATTTTATTGTATTAATGTGTATATCTGCATATAGTTGGAAATAATTCATTCTCATTGTACACAATTTGATTGTGCAGATTAAGACAATAACGATTAGTTATTAGCAGTCATTTGACTCTACCCAGATGCTATTTCTGCTGTCTTTGGGGGTACACCTTCTAAAACCAGCCTGATCTCTTCCCCTGACAACTGATCTGTTTCTTACGACTCCGCTCAGAGAGAGCTCTTTACCTTTCAATTCCAGTGTCCCAAGAAATTCTTTTTCTAGTTTGTCTGGGGAAATAACTCCTTTTACTTTTCACAGAGCTCCTTCAGATGGGCTCTCAGTATTTTAAAGTGCTTCATCCATGCCCGCCATTCTTACAGAAGACTCATTTTTACATTTTACATTTACGTTAGCATTTATTATTTTCTCACTGCTCCCCCATGTTGGCAGTCCTCTGCGTTTCTTCCTCCTGGTCCTCCATGCTTTTGATTGCTCCTTCTGTATTAATGACTTCTTCTTCTTCTTCTTCTTCTTCTTCTTCTTCTTCTTCTTCTTCTTCTTCTTCTTCTTCTTCTTCTTCTTCTTCTTCTTCTTCTTCTTCTTCTT